>JAJIBD010004943.1:0-127749 GCA_021461705.1 Cryptotis parvus
CGACAGTGCCGGGAAGCGAGTTCCCTTCTACCTCCGAAGCCGGCGAGGAATGGATGGACACTCAGGAATCCGATGCGGTTTTAGAAGGCTTTACTTATCACAGGTTCAGGCATACAAATCAGCAAAAGGAAAAACCCGATGCTTAGGATTCCAGGCTAGAACCCCAGCCACGTGTAGGCCAAGATGGCGACCACCACGTGTAAAACTTCCAAGGGGAATAAACGCTCACAAGGCGAGATCCCACCGGGAAGAAGACCGAGGAGCGGGGAACCGGCTAGTTTATACCCCCCGCAACTCAGACCTTCCTCCCATTGTTATGGAAAGCAGGGAGGGTCCAATGCCCCTCAGGTAATCCCTCCCTGCATCTCACCTAGGGCCTTTACTGTGCTAATGTTTTGAGCGGGAATGCCTTTGAAATGTAGAGAAGGGGGTTTCTGAGATGGCATGTCACTGTACCAAAGAACAACACCAATGCCAGTTAAATATTTCTCCAAGCCTTCACAAGTCTCCTCTACTTCATTGTAGTTTTATATTTTATCAGGGGCCATGCTTGTTTGTTTGGAAGCAAACAGCATTTCTCTCTGGTCTAATTACTTAGGTGTCCTTACGTGGCCAGGCTAATATGCTGGTAAGATCTAGCTAGTCCCACGATGATTGTGATAGCATGGGAGAATATTTATACCAGCTAGTACAGCATACATGGTCGGGTAAACTGCCACATTTAGACTACCCCCCTTATCTAAGGAGTGATTTCGGGGAGGCAATCCAGAGCAGATGCAGCGGCCCTTAGGAGTCCTGCAACAACCCCCCCTGATTAGTTTCCTAATAAAATTGAAAAGGTAAGAAATATTTAGTAATGTACAGAAAATTAAGATAAGAGAAAACAATTCCAATTGCAAAATGATAATACATGTTACTTTAGTATCCTAAATTGTTTTTGGACCCAAAGCAAAGTTCAAGACAAAGTGTTTTTAGCTGTCTGATTATAACGGACTATAGTTTGCACTGTCCATAATTTGTGAGAGTCAATTTGCTATATTTTATGTAAAGTCGGGTGTCTGGAACAAAGTCTGTGGGGCTACTTCTGGAACAGCAATAGCGGTGATCATATGAGTATGAGTCTTTGGAGAGCAGCGATCAGGAACTCGTTGAATTGTCAGGAACACTGGATCGGTGTTGCAGGACTCCTAAGGGCCGCTGCATCTGCTCTGGATTGCCTCCCCGCAGATCACTCCGTAGATAAGGGGGGTAGTCTAAATGTGGCAGTTTATCCGACCATGTATACTGTACTAGCTGGTATAAATATTCTCCCATGCTATCACAATCATCGTGGGACTAGCTAGATCTTACCAGCATATTAGCCTGGCCACGTAAGGACACCTAAGTAATTAGACCAGAGAGAAATGCTGTTTGCTTCCAAACAAACAAGCATGGCTCCCTGATAAAATATAAAACTACAATGAAGTAGAGGAGACTTGTGAAGGTTTGGAGAAATATTTAACTGGCATTGGTGTTGATCTTTGGTACAGTGACCTGCCATTTCAAAAACCCCTTCTCTACATTTCAAAGGCATTCCCGCTCAAAACATTAGCACAGTAAAGGCCCTAGGTGAGATGCAGGGGAGGGACTACCCAAAGGGCATTGGACCCTCCCTGCTTCCCATAACAATGGGAGTAAGGTCTGAGTTGCGGGGGTATAAACTAGCCGGTTCCCGCTCTCCCGGCTTCTTCTTCCCGGTGGAATCTCGCCTTGTAAGCCGCTTTTTCCCTTGGAAGTGATACACGTGGTGGTCGCCATCTTGGCCTACACGTGGCTGGGGTTCTAGCCTGGAATCCTAAGCATCGGGTTTTTCCTTTTGCTGATTTGTATGCCTGAACCTGTGATAAGTAAAGTCTTTTAAAACCTCATCGGATTCCTGAGTGTCCATCCATTCCTCGCCGGCTTCGGAGGTAGAAGGGAACTTCGCTTCCCGGCACTGTCGGGGACCCCGCGGAAACCCCGACAGATCGGGTCTCAGGAACACTGGAACAAGTATCTCGAATTCTGGAACAGGAGTCTTGAGTGCTGGAACAGGTGTCTGGAACATTGGTGTGATATCTCGAACTCTGGAACAGGAGTCTTGAGCGCTGGAACAGGTGTCCGGAACATCGGTGTGATATCTTGAACTCTGGAACAGGAGTCTTGAGCGCTGGAGCAGGTGTCTGGAACATCGGTGTGGGCGTCTTGCAGGGCTTCTTCAGCAAGGGAACATTGGCACCGGTAACTGTACCTGTAGCTTAGGCGAGACAAAAAACACTTTTCGAGGTTAATCACAAGTAGAGATTTTAAGGCTTTGTAGGGATCCAAGTTCTGTGGGCACGTTCAACTATTCCTTGTCCTTGTGGATTATATGGAATTCCTGTAATATGTTTGATCTGCCATTCCTCGCAAAAGGATTTGAAGGTTTTGCTGGTGTAAGCAGGACCATTATCTGTTTTTATGGTATGGGGAATACCCATGACGGAGAAGCACTGGAGTAAAAATGAACAAACAGATTTAGCTCTTTCAGACGTCATAGGAACAGCCCATATGAACCGGGAATATGTATCGATGACCACATGAAGGAAAGGTTTGTTGGGAAATAAGTTAGTATGAGTTATATCCATCTGCCACAATTGGTTTGTCTGTAAACCTCGAGGATTTGCTCCTGCTACATGAGATGTACAATGTAAAGGAGCACAGACAGGACAGTTGCGGACAATTTGTCTAGCTTGTCTCCATGGGATGCCATGGTGTACATGAAGGCGGCGGGCATTTGTATGTAGAGTCTGGTGCTCTTCCTCAGCTGATTTAAATACTGGTGCTGCCAAGAGATCTGCTGCTTCGTTTCCTCGAACCATTGGCCCGGGAGTCGGCTGTGAGAACGGATGTGGGAGATGTATATAGGGAATGTTCTATTTCGGAGGAGATCTTGTAGTTTATGGAGCAGCTCCTGAATTATAGGATTATGGGCATTTAAAGAAGCAGTGACAATTCCAGGAAATAAACCAACTACATATGCAGAATCACAGGCCACATTACATGGGCCAGATACATGGGATAGTAAATGTATCAGGGTGGCGAGTTCCACTTGTTGGGCAGATTTATAATTTGTATGCACAGTAGTGGTCAACGAAGGACCTGTAATTCCACCCCTTCCTGATGAGGAGCCATCAATATAATACACTGGAGCATCAGGAATGGGAGAGGAGCGGACAATGGTGGAAATTATAAAAGGTGTCCTTTTCAGAAATTCCCAGGTTTTTCCAGCTGGGTAATGATAAGATATTTCTCCTGAAAAATCTGCTAAAGCTCTCTGAAGGATTTCACTGAGTGGTAAAACAGCTTCAATTTCTTTTTTAGGGTCAGGTAGTACAATTACATGGGGATCATGTCCAAGTAATACTTGGGTTCTTGATCTTCCCTTAATTATAAGGTTAGCTATCATCTCAAGGTAAGGTGTAGCAGTACGATTCTGCTTGTTATGTAAGTAAACCCATTCTAACGGTCCAGATAATTGGGCTATAGCAGCAGTTGGAGACTCGGGAGTGTTGAAGACCAAGAACCATACCTTTTCTCCGGGATTAAATCTGGAGAGGTAAGATTTTTGAAGCCGATTCATGAAAAAATCTAATTCCTTCTGAGCTTTAGGAGTTAGCTGCCTTGGGCTATTTAAAGCAGGATCACCTTCAAGGGTGTGGAACAGGTTACTGAGCTCACAGTTAGGAATACCAAGGGAGGGGCACACCCAGTTGATATCCCCCAGCAGTTTTTGAAAATCATTCAAGGTTTTGAGCCTTTTCTGACTAATGGAGATCTTTTGAGGACGTACTGTAGTGCGGTCAAGAGCATAGCCCAAATATTCATATGGAGGCTGCATCTGGATTTCTCCCCGGAGCTACTTGTAAGCCAGCCTCTGGTAAAACTGTCATTACATCATTATATAAATTCTGGAGATCTCTGGAATTATCACAAGCTAGCAGGATATCATCCATGTAGTGGATGATGTATGCACCAGGAAATTTAGCACGAATGGGTCGCAAAACCTCATCAACAAAGTGTTGACACATCGTAGGTGAATTAGTCATTCCTTGGGGCAATACTGTCCACTGAAACCTACGTAAAGGACCTTTATGATTAATGGAAGGGACTGAAAATACAAACCTTTTCCGATCATCTGGGTGGATAGGTATGCTGTAAAAGCAGTCTTTTAAATCTATGATAATTAGCAGCCAATCTTTAGGAATAGCTGCTGGAGAGGGAGCCCAGGTTGTAGGGCTCCCATGGGGACCATAGTAGAATTTACATTCCTTAAGTCAATCAGCAAACGCCATTTGCCTGATTTTTTTCTGTATTACAAAAACAGGAGAATTCCATTCCGAAAACGTTTCCTCAATATGTCCTAATTTCAGCTGTTCTTCCACTAGATTTGTTAGCGCCTCTAACTTTTTGGTATTGAGGGGCCACTGTGGTGTCCATATAGGTTTGTCAGACTTCCACTGAATGCGGATAGGTAGTGGGCGCCTAACCACAGCGGCCCCAATTAAAAAGGGTTACTCCTGGTGTTAGGCTTATTATGGAGAGCTGGAATTGGTGCTCGACGGGGAATTGGACGAGGTATGTGGATTACTGCCCCCCACTGCTCCAGCATGTCTCGACCCCATAAAGTTAAAGGCATAGGGGCTATATAAGGCTGGACCATGGCTACATTCCCTTCAGGGCCAATACACGGCAGCCACCTGGCACTCTGTTGGAGAAGAGAGGAGGAGATATTGCCTACCCCGCTCAGGCTATGGGACACTTTCTTTAGGGCCCAGTTAGAGGGCCAATACTTGGTGGAGATTATGGATATGTCTGCCCCTGTATCCAACATGCCTTTGAATTTCCTTTTATAAATTTCGATGGGTATAACCAGCCGCTTGGCCTGAGAAATTCTGGCGGTGTACCCAACTAGATAGTTAGCAGGTGGCTGGTGGGCTTGGTTCTGTGTGGCTGTATAACCAACAATGAAGTTGGCAGAATGGTTGGTACTGTTTAAGCCACCAGCTGTAGGGGTGTTTGGACTGACTACACGGATCCTCAAAAAATAATAATAGTTTAGCAAGTGGTTCCCCTTTTTTAAAAGTCCATTTAGTTGGCACAGATATTGACAGTATTATCTCTCCATGAGATTCAGGATCCAGAAGTCCGAAATGCACCATAATTCCCTTAAATTTCAGCCAATCGCTCCCTGAATTAAACCCATACTACCTGGGGAGCAGGTCCTTTTATCCCTGTTTTTAGCATGTAGGGGTCTTGACTTGGGTATATTGTGACAGTCTTAGGGCAGAGAATGTCGAGACTGCCTTTTGCCTGATGGGGTAGGCCAGAGAGCATTTATTGACTGTAATTCTGTGGATTCTGATCGGAGAATACTGGGCAGGTGGAATGAAGGAGAGTGCCCTGGATTCAGCTGGGCCTGGGGCTGGCCCCCCACCCAGTTTCCCGCATTAGGGGGAGGCATAGATGTTATTTGAGCCTCGCGAGCTTGTGGAACCTGGGAGGGGGTCCATGTAACATTTCCTATAAAGGGATTATTAGAATGTTGCCCTGTATTGATAGTTTTAGAAGATGGGCAATCTCTACGGGTGTGTCCCTTCTTTCCGCAGCTAAAGCAGGTTATCTGTCCAGATGAAGCCTGAGGCTGACTTCGCCTCCAAGACCGACAGTCTCTGGCCCAATGTTTTCCTTTTCTGCACCTTGGGCATGGTCCAGGTGGGGCCCTCCGAGGGGGTGGAGCTGCGATTATTAGAATAGTTTCTCCGATTATTGTTTATCCTTTGAAGTTTATTGTTTCTCCCCCTAAAGCTGTTTGACATTTCATCCCTCTCCTGATCCTCCTGCTGTATGGGATAAGCCTCTATATCATCCTGTGTTCTATGGGAGGTTAAACCGACATTTCTACAGGCCTTTAGATACCCCATGAGGTCATCCTTTTCCTTAATACTATATAGTAATGCTCGACATTTTTTGATTAGCATTCTCATATGCTAAGTTTCGTTTTAGGACTTCTTGAGTGGTTGGGTCTTGAACCTGTCTTTGGATTGTTTCACATAATCTCCCAACAAAATCAAAAGTATGGTTCATCACGACCCTGGTAAATTTTCGTATAGCTACCTAGAAATTCTGGGTCGGAACCTACTCTTTCCCACGCTTTTAATGCTGTCTCCCGAACAAATTTTAAAATAGGTTCAGGAATGTCGCTTGTTTTGCTTTCTTTTTCCATTCACCTTCACCTTTTAGCATGGCAAAGGTTATAGTATGGCCTGATTCCTTTTCTCTTAAAGTGTCAATATTCTGGTTAACCCCATCTGCATACCACATATGCCATTGCATGTACTGTGATTTGTTTAGACAAGTATGGGCTACCGTTTCAAAGTCTCCCAATACCCACTGATCATTTTCGCTCCAATCAGCTAAATATTTTAAAGTATAAGGACTTGATATTCCAAACCTGTCGCAAGCCTTCCTAAACAGGGTTATTGCCTCAATTTTTAAGTCTTCATGAATCGGTTTTACTTTATCTTTAGATTGGTCATGAGAAAGATTGCTGGGCTTTGCTCTTTGACTCGAGCTAATTTGTTCCTCCCCTTCTTCCTCATCAGAGCTTGTAGTATCTGGCAGAGGAACATCTACCCCATTGAGGGTATTAACTCTGGAGAGATTTTCAGCTTGGGAATTTGCCTCCTCTGGGTTTTCCTGTTCCTCCTCTAAGTTATCAGCCACATTAGAATTCTTTTTTAGATTTTTTTGCTGGGAATGTATACACCTTTTTCAAGTCTACAGTTTTGGGGCGTGTTTGTGAACGGCTTTTAGTTGGTTCACGCCTCAGTATTGGGTATGCGCTAGGTCCTGATTGATAAGTTATGAAATCAGAAATCTCCCTGCGTAACACATCCATTTCTTGGTTTAAGTTTTCAAGTTTCCTATATATTTCTTCCTTTTGTTCTTTCAATCTTATGTGTAACTTCCAAACCTCCTCTTTCTGTCCATCTATTCTATCTCTCTGTCTGTCAATTTCTTCCTCTAAGATAGTGCTGATTTTATCGATATCCTTCTTCTGCTCTTCAAACTTTACTTCAAATTTTAAATCCTGTTTAGTAATTTTACTTTCCTGTTCTTCTAATTTTTCTTTGAATTTTAAATCCTGTTCTTCTAATTTTTCTTTGAATTTTAAATCCTGTTCTAATTTTTCCTTGAATTTTAAATCCTGTTCTTCTAATTTTTCCTCAAATTTTAAAATCTGGTTAATAATTTTACTTTCCTGTTCTTCTAATTTCTTTTCAAATTTTAAACTCTGTTTAATAATTCTGTCCTCAAGCTTTAAGACCAGTCTACCTGTAGCTTTATGATCCTCACTTATTTCTTCAATCGCTGAGTAAACCTCGTCCCTTAAGATTGCATTCAATTTATTACTTTCTTCCCTCTCTCTATTAAACATTGTCCTTACACAAAGGTACAGTTTAAAAAATCGCAAGGACCCAGATGATTTGTGAAAAGATAGAGTAGTTCTCAGAAAGGAACTTTATAGACTGGGCTATGTATGGTTCTGAGCCAATAAAAGATACAATGTATCTATACCATGAGATATCCATCATTTTACTCAAGGTTCGGAGGCAGATGATCTCTGTCCGATGATAATTAGACCAGACGATGTTCGTGGTGCCCACACCAGGGACGCCAAATGTCGGGCGCTGCGCTGGGGTCCCCGACAGTGCCGGGAAGCGAAGTTCCCTTCTACCTCTGAAGCCGGCGAGGAATGGATGGACACTCAGGAATCCGATGCGGTTTTAGAAGGCTTTACTTATCACAGGTTCAGGCATACAAATCAGCAAAAGGAAAAACCCGATGCTTAGGATTCCAGGCTAGAACCCCAGCCACGTGTAGGCCAAGATGGCGACCACCACGTGTAAAACTTCCAAGGGTAATAAACGCTCACAAGGCGAGATCCCACCGGGAAGAAGACCGGGAGGCGGGAACCGGCTAGTTTAAACCCCCCCGCAACTCAGACCTTCCTCCCATTGTTATGGAAAGCAGGGAGGGTCCAATGCCCTCAGGTAATCCCTCCCTGCATCTCACCTAGGGCCTTTACTGTGCTAATGTTTTGAGCGGGAATGCCTTTGAAATGTAGAGAAGGGGGTTTCTGAGATGGTATGTCACTGTACCAAAGACCAACACCAATGCCAGTTAAATATTTCTCCAAGCCTTCACAAGTCTCCTCTACTTCATTGTAGTTTTATATTTTATCAGGGAGCCATGCTTGTTTGTTTGGAAGCAAACAGCATTTCTCTCTGGTCTAATTACTTAGGTGTCCTTACGTGGCCAGGCTAATATGCTGGTAAGATCTAGCTAGTCCCACGATGATTGTGATAGCATGGGAGAATATTTATACCAGCTAGTACAGCATACATGGTCGGGTAAACTGCCACATTTAGACTACCCCCTTATCTACGGAGTGATTTGCGGGAGGCAATCCAGAGCAGATGCAGCGGCCCTTAGGAGTCCTGCAACAACAAAGTATAAGAGAAGAGAATGAGAAATACAGAGAGAGAGAGAGAAAGAGAAAGGAACGGTGCCTGCTATAGGGGCAGGCTGGGGTTGGGGTGGGAGGGAGTGTCTGGACATTGGTGGTGGGAATGGGGCACTGGTGGAGGGATGGGTGCTGGAACACTATGACAAAGAGCTTATTATGAACATTCTTGTAATTGTATATCTCATGGTCGTATAATAAAAATTAAGAAAATAAATCAATGATTTAAAAACAGTATAAAAATGGAACTTATTTGTCCTGTGTATTCTTTGCTTCCATTTACTCTAGGGAAAATATATCCTGTGACTGTGCAAAAGTTGTATTTCTTCTCCCAAAGGAAATTATACTCAAGAACCCTACACATTCACATATCTATCATAATTCCTTATTAACTATTCTCTCAGCCACGTGCATTTTCCCCTAGTTTACAGAGTCGAACACATATCTACTATTACATGCAGTAAAGAGTGAATAATGCTCCCTTGCATGCCACAGCCTGCCCCTAAGATGACGTATTTCCAAGAGTCATTCTCCTTTTCTTCTCCCTCCTTCCATCCTGGATGGCAGGTGTGATGGGTGAGACCAGAAGACTGACTCACTATCCCAGCAATCCAGATGCCTTCCCACCTCTGCCAAGCACTGGGAGGTCTCGCAGATGTTCCTTACCATTATAGGGATTGGACATACCAAAAAAGTACCTAACCACCAAAAGCTTGGCCAAAAGTACTATCATATTTGTCGTACAATTAGAGTATTGCCACTTGTCACTTGTCTTCCCATTGTTCATCAATTTGCTGGGGAGGGCGCCAGTAATGTCTCCATTCGTTGGGATGGAGATCCATTACTCTTACTGTTTTGGCATATCGAATACACCCCAGGTAGCTTGCCAGGCTCTGTCATGGCTCTGGGTTCATCCCAGGGGCCCAGTCTTTTCTATCAGACCATCAACCTCCCAGGATGGGGCAGAGCCCTGGGTATAGATAAGTCTGTCTCCTGTCTGCCACCTGCTGATGCAGTTGAGAACTGCAGCCACACCTGCAACACCATTAAAATTGAAATTAAAGAGGGGCCCAGAGTGATAGCACAGCAGGTAGGGCATCTTGCCTAGCATTTGGCCAACCCAGTTTCAATCCCCAGTGTCCCATATGGTTTCCCGAGCAGTGCCAGAAATAATTTCTGAGAGAAGAACCTGGAGTAACCCCTGCTGGGTGTGAACCAAAAAGCAAAAACAAACAATAACTGAAAGTAAATCGTTTAGAATGTAGCTCAGCAGTAGCACACTTGCCTTGCAAATGTGAGGTCCAAGGTTCAATCTTCAGCATGACCCCTGCCTTCTCTGCTCCCCACCTTCTATTTTTTTTAAACATCAGTTTAAGACCACATACAAGCAGAAAGCACCTTAGTTCCAAGGAAAATATGTGACTTTGTGGAGGTAAATACTATGTCCCAGGGAGAGGGAGAGGGTATTAGGCACTTTCAATGTCTTATCACTTGTCTTCATCGATTTGCTCGAGCAGGCACCATTTGTTGGGAATGAGGTCCATTTTTGTTACTATTTTTTGGCATATCAAATACACCACGGGTAGCTTGACAGGCTCTGACGTAGATCTGGGTTCATCCCAGGGGACCCAGTCTTTTTCTATGTCATACCATCACCATCCAGCCCTGGGTCTAGACAAGCCTGTCTCCTGTCTACCACCTGCCAATGCAGCTGGGCATTGCAGCCACAACTGCAACACCTCGAGGGACAGGAAGCACTTTCAATAACACCATAAAACTAGAAACTGAAACTGAGGTGAACCAAGAGATCCTTGAGCCCCTATTCTGTCACTGCTG
The DNA here is from genome assembly GCA_021461705.1 of Cryptotis parvus. Taxonomy (NCBI): domain Eukaryota; kingdom Metazoa; phylum Chordata; class Mammalia; order Eulipotyphla; family Soricidae; genus Cryptotis; species Cryptotis parvus. The sequence goes on from JAJIBD010004943.1 coordinate 10,424, forward strand.
TCAGCTGTAGGGGGCTCCCACACATTCTCTGACAGAGCCGCACACAGAAGGCAAACCTGGAGCTCTCTAGGCCCCACCTAGGCTAGGCTGCCCGCAGGAAGGGAGAGCGGCTACCTACAAGGGCAACAGTCCAGTTATTCCAAGGGCGTGACTCTGTCGTGGAGGTGACTAGAAAATGAAAAGGGTGTGGAGTGTCTGCCCCTTGCTAGGCTCAGGGAGCTGAGGAAATGGGGCAGACAGCAGGTGTGTGTTGGACTCTATTAGAAATACAGAGAAGCCGATACTAAGACTGAAACTTCCATGTCATCTAAGGAAAAGGGAATCTGAGAAACAGGCTGCATTTCCTCTTCTTCCACCTGAGGTGCCTCCAGGAGAACTTTTTTCCTTCCCAATAAGCCTTAACATCATTAATTTTTTTTCTCTTGTTTTTGGGTCACAACTGGCAATGCTCAGGGGTTACTGCTGGCTCTGCACTCAGGAATTACCACTGGCAGTGCTCGGGGGACCATATGGGATACCGTGATTAACCTGTGTTGGCCATATGCAAAGCAAGCACCCATATATTATACATATTATAGAAACACAAATCATATTTCTATTATATATAATTATATGCTAATTATATATAAAAGCAAACGATATAAACACATCTTCATTAGCATCAATAGCCAAAGTTTACATTCCTTCCCTTCCCATCCACTTCTCTTCCCTCCATTCTGACACCCTGTCCTACCCTCTGTTAGCTTGGTGAATGTTCTACCCTCCCTGGGAATCAGCTAAGATCACTTACTGCATGTGTGTTTACGCTTCCCTCCTCATGCTTCAGCTGGAGAACATTCATTTCCCAGTCAACGCACAGAAGCTGACTCAGTCACCGGGGCAGCCCAGCGGCGGGGCAGCTCTCTTCAGCTTTCCCTACCCGTTACTGGGCATCTGTCCTTAAGTTGCTCAAATCAAAAGCCCAGGAATCATCATCCACTTCTCTTTTCCCCCTCACATTTCTGAAACACCCCAATCCATAAGCAGAGCATGTAGGATTACTCTAGAGTAAACATGCAGCCCATCACCTCTTATGTATCTGTTAACTGAGACTCAAAACTCTCCTGTATCTTGGGAATGTGGGATAGATAGTCTGAAATAAACCCCTTGCCAACAGTGGACTCACTGTCTCCAGATTAGTTGTACACACACTTGGCAGTGTACATCTGTCTGTCTGTCTGTCTATCTATCCATCTATATATCTGCCTGCCTGTCTATCTATCTATCTATCCATCTATATATCTGCCTGCCTGTCTATCTATCTATCTATCTATCTATCTATCTATCTATCTATCTATCTATCTATCTATCTATCTATCTATCTATCTATCTATCTATCTATCTATCTATCTATCTATCTATCTATCTATCTATCTATCTATCTATCTATCTATCTGTCTGTCTGTCTGTCTGTCTGTCTGTCTGTCTGTCTGTCTGTCTGTCTGTCTGTCTGTCTGTCTGTCTGTCTGTCTGTATGTCCGTCTGTCTATCTGTCTGTCTACCTACCTATCTAATCTGTCTGTCTACCTATCTATCTACCTATCTATCTACCTATCTATCTATCTATCTATCTATCTATCTATCTATCTATCTATCTATCTATCTATCTATCTATCTATCTATCTATCTATCTATCTATCTATCTATCTATCTATCTATCTATCTATCTATCTATCTGTCTGTCTGTCTGTCTGTCTGTCTGTCTGTCTGTCTGTCTGTCTGTCTGTCTGTCTGTCTGTCTGTCTGTCTGTCTGTCTGTCTGTCTGTCTATCTGTCTGTATGTCCGTCTGTCTATCTGTCTGTCTACCTACCTATCTACCTACCTATCTATCTATCTATCTATCTATCTATCTATCTATCTATCTATCTATCTATCTATCTATCTATCTATCTATCTATCTATCTATCTATCTATCTATCTATCTATCTATCTATCTATCTATCTATCTATCTATCTATCTATCTATCATCTATCTATCTATCATCTATCTATCTATCATCTATCTATCTACACACACACATATTTGTACATTATATTCATAGCTTAATTCTGTTTAGAATAAATTAAACTTTTATAATAATACCTAGTTTTCTTGCCTATGAGATCTTAGTATCTAGGGTATATGAAATGTTCTTCCCCAGAACTAATATCCTGTACCCAGTGATACCAGGTAATTTCAACCATTATCTTGCCTCTTGCTTTTTTGTAGCAATTCTGTCTCCAAACAAGCATCTGCCAAGGCCCCGTGCATAAACTGGTCTCTGTCTATGTACTCATAAGTACCTGCACCTATACCACTTAAGACAAATTTAAGAATAATGCCGGGGCCGGAGTGATAGCCCAGTGGTAGGGCGTTTGCTTTGCACGCGGCTGGCCCAGGATCGATCCCTGGCATCCCATATGGTCCCCCAAGCACCGCCAGGAGTAATTCCTGAGAGCAGAGCCAGAAGTAACCCCTGAGCATTGCCGGGTGTGACCCAAAAAGAAAAAAAAATAATGCCAATTTGATAATACTATCATGTTTTTCTCCCTCTAATAGTTTGGTGTCATTTTGATACTTTTTAATTATTATGTACTATTTTGCACTTTAGAAAAGTTTTTTAAAAGCTTTGAAACTTGAAACCAATTTTTAGAAAGTTAAGTCACAGAGATTTATTGCTCATAAGAGAGTTGTTTCAGGCATATAATGTTCCAACAACAATCCCACCATCAATGACCCTTTCCCTACACCAACCACCCAAGTCCCATACCAGTCTGCCCTCTTGGCAGGAATATGACACATTTATAACAAATGCATATTTTCTCTTCAACTAAATTTACAGAATTTCCAGAAAAATAAATTGACAAAAGTCAATTTGTAATGATAGAGCACTATAGGAGTTTAACCTATGTAAATGAAGAAAATGGAATCATTTAATACAATAGAGTATACGGCCTATTCTTAAATATATAACAAAGTTTTCAATTCTGACATCTAAAATACTGGCATTGAATTTTATTTTGTAGTTGGATCTTATAGCAGTAATTACTGTATCTTTCTTTGTAATAAATGAGGCTTTTAACCGAAACTCTCATAATGAACTCTCATAATGACCATTCTTTCCAAGCCCCAAGAAAGCAAGTGGAGTTTAAGCAGTGTTTATAACGACTTTGCATATATTTTGCCTTCAGCCAAACTGGAAAGGCTTTCAGTTATTTATCTAATCCCAGGGTCTTTATTACATGAACAAAGTTTTTCTACAAGTTGCCAAAGATTGATCACTATCGCTATGACCTGGTCTCTTTAACCAGTTTTTCAAGAACATATTAATGTACTGAATCTTTGCCTACTCAGAGTTAAAGAAGGTGCTTTCCTCTTGAACAGTCTTTAAACATGTTTGTCGATGACTAATTCTGGAGCTTTGCTCATCAATTTGGAGACGCTCCAATTCTGGAGCTAAGTCCAGAAAGCCAAGTCTACACTGTAGGAACCAGCAGAGGGTCGGGAACCAGGAGGGCAGGTGCTGGTCTCTTCCCCTGCTCGGCAGCTTCTGCAGGCACCTCTGCTGAACTGGGTCTCTGCAGGTGGGGTCCCGTTCGAGCTGGAGCCCATCGGGGAGCCGCCTGCTGACTGCTGGGGGCCACTTGGTCCCCCAAGAGCCGGTGGACCAGTGCGGGACGTGAGCCTGAGCCCAGTCTCTTGGGAAACTCACCCTTCTGCCTCCTGGGCAGCAGCGGGGGGTTCACGAAGCCCCCTGGTCTGTGCTAGCCCCACAGCTGGCTTCAAAGAGCCCAGGAGGATCCTCGGAGAGCCAGAGCCTGCTCCAAGTTCCTGCTGCCAGCGCATTGCTGGCTGTGGCCACCCCCAGATGGGCGGGCTGGGAACCTCTCTGGCCATCCCCGGGCGGGCTCAGTGTCATCAATTTCCCACCCGCCCGCAGGCTCAGCGCCCCCTGTCCCCTAATGTCCAGTGCCCCACTGTCCTCAATGTCCCGTGGCCCCGCTGTTCCTCAATTTCCGGTGTCCCACTGTCCCTCAACCTCCAGCGCACAGGTTAGCCACATGTTTCCCGCTAGTTACGTGTATCTCGCCTTATGTCTCATGAGACACACAGAGGCCCGCCTTCTGTCCAAGGGCCAATCAGCGGGCTTTACAGCTCAATTGAATATCCCCTGAGAGCGTATGTGGCCGCAGGTACTGGCCTGTAGAGGCCATTTCTGTCTGGGACTGAACCTCACTGCTATTGCTTCCTGCCAGGCTATGTCGTTGACCGGTAAGTAGCTCCTCTGCTCTAGGAAGATTGAAATCGCGGCTATGAAAGTCTGGGTGGGGACGACTCCAGGCACAAGAGGGACCTCAGTCCAGAGACAAAGAGGTTGTTTCATTTAAAAAATATATATTTTAATTGGGGTTGGGACAGAGCAGGGAGTAGGCAGGTCCAAGTCCCAACCTCTGGTTCGAAGTGAGGGTAATTTCTTTTCCTTTCTTTTATTTCTTTTCTTTTTTTCTTTTCTTTTTCTTTTTCTTTTTTTCTTTTCTTTTTTCTTTTTTTTTTTTTTTTTTTTTGCTTTTTTGGGCCACACCCAGCGATGCTCAGGAATTACTCCTTGCAGTGCTGGGGGACCATATGGGATGCCGGGGTTCGAACCTGGGTGGGCTGCATGCAAGGCAAACGCCCTACCCGCTGGACTATGACTCTGGCTCCCGAGTGAGGGTAATTTCTGGAAGGGCCTTGCAACACAGCCGCGCCGCTGTTCCAGTGTGTGAGTACGCCTGTGGGGCTTGCGCAGAGGCTGGGCTTAGGGCGCACATAGGAACTTTGATTAACATAAGATTTGATTCGTAATCACACCCCACAGGCGCTGAGTACATTATTTCTTGGTGGGATCCTGGGTTTCTTTTTTAACAAGCTCATGGTCACAAGAACACCGAACGTTGGCTCTGAGCCAAAATCAGATTTACGCCCCCCTCCAATAAACCCAAACTTACAAAATAAATCCACCCCGAAAAGAACAAGAAAAAAAGAGGGTGCCAAAGAACAGGGGTGGAGGGCTTTCCTGTAATAAGCGAGGGTGTGACGCTCCCCCACTTCTTCCGTCTTCCTGGTCTTGGGTGTTCTCCGCCATGTTGGCATTTCCGCTCTCTGGTAATCCTCATCAGCTCAGCCTAGCCGGCCCCACCCACCTTGGGTACAGCTCTTGCCATCACCCTTTATTTTTTATGCATATTATTTATTATTTTTATTCTTATTATTGCTTTTTTGAGTCATATCTGGTGATTCTCAGGGCTTCCTCTTGGCTCTTCACCCAAGAATTACTCCTGGCGGTGCTCAGGAGACCATTTGGGATGTTGGGGATTGAGCCTGGGTCTGCCCAGGCAAGACAAATGCCCTCCCTGCTGTAGTATCACTCCAACCCCACCACTGCCCTATATTTCGATTTGGAGGCAGAGGTGTTGGGCCACACCTGGCCTGCCCAGGACTTACTCTGGACTCCGTGCTCAGGGGTCACTCCTGGAAGGGTTTGGGAGTGCTGATTTGGTGCCTAGAATTTCCATGGTGTGGGATGGTAAAGCCGGAGATGTGGGTGGGAGGCTGAAGACTGAAGGCACTGCAAGGAAAGGAAAGCGAAAGTACCAAAAGGCAGCAGAGCAGTAGCCTGCAAAGAAAACCCATGAACAAACATCCAAACCCACCTGGTAATAGCCTACCTGGGGCTGGACTTGGATGGGCCTCCCTGGGCCCTGGTGCTGGTGGCAGGCAGGCCGGAGCAGGCAGGGTGAGCTATGAAGTGGGCTGGCAGGTGTTTGGAAGTCCAGCAGAAGCAGGAGGGACTCGGGGGTCAGGGAAGGGGCTCTGGGACCAGAGGCCAGGGCCCCCTTGCTGCTCACCTCTGGGTGACCAAGATGATGCCGGAGCCTGATTTTTATCCTCTGTGCTGAGGGATGAAGCAGAGTTAGCAGAGATCAATGCCTCTGAATAAGCAGGGACTTCTGCAGAGCTGGTGCTCTAGGGAGGAGAATGAGAGGAGGGAGAGGAAGAGAGAAAGATAAGTGAGGCTGAGTGGAAAGGACTGAAATGGGAGGGGGAGCACAGGGAGAGAGAGAAAAGAGGAGGGAGGAGAGGAGGGAGCCCAGAGAAACCGCAAGTCAGGGGGGGAGAGGGGGGAGAGAGAGAGAGACAGAGACAGAGACAGAGAGAAGAGCGAGAGTGTGAGTGAGAGAAGGAGGGATGGTAGATAGAAGTTTTAGGAAGAGTGAGGTGAGCAGAAAGGAAGGGAGGAAAAGAGATTAGAGGCCAGTGGAGAAAAGATGGAGGTGAGGGGCCCGGAGTTATAGCACAGCGGGGAGCACATTTGCCTTGCATCCTTCACAAGGCTTCCATCCCCGGCATCCCATATGGTTCCCTGAGCACCGCCAGGAGTAATTCCTGAATGCAGAGCCAGGAGCTACCCATGAGCATCACCAGGTGTGACCCAAAAAGCCAAAAAAGTAAAAAAAAAAGACAAAGGGGAAGAGAAGAGCAGGGAGAAAGAAGGAAAGGGAGAGAGAGGTGCGGAGAACTAAAGGACGAGGAGGGAGGAGAGGTAGAAAAGAATTAGAATTAGCGGAAAGAGAAAGTGAGAGCTGGGAAGAGAGGGAGGAGAGATGGAGGGAAAGGGGGAAATTCCAAAGGGGGAGCCGCCATTTGCTTGGGCTGGAAATAGGCCCAGAAGGACTGTGTTGCTTTATTGCCTTCTTGTAGGAGGAAGGCCAAGGTCAGGAGAAGTTCCTTCTGCTCTTGAATAGGACAGCAAGAGGGACAGCTGAAGACAGTTGTCATATCTAAACACAACACACTTCAGTCTGGATTCCGGAAATATTGGGGGGTTGGCTTAACCCCCTGCCGCTCCACTGGGATTGCTCAAGTTCTTCCCAGTGGAGTTTGCACACTCACATTTCTTTCTGGGTGCTTGTGTTCCTTTGTCGAGTTCCATAAGAAGAGTCATTAGCATCATAACACAGAGCCCAGAGCCCGGCACACTTCTACAAAGCCAACACTCCTGGGAGAAGAGTTAGGAGGAGGAATGAGGGAGAGGGAGAGAGAAGGAGAGAGAAAGATAAGGGAGGGGGACGAGTGTGAAGGACTGAGGTGGGAGGGAAAGAAAGGGGGAAAGATAGAAGTGGAAGAAGAGGAGGGAACCTGGAAAACCAGGTAGTCAAATGGAGAGCAGAGAGGCCCTTCAAGTTTTTAGGATCATACAAAGTAGCCCAGAGCTTTAAATGTTTGCTTCTATTTTTTTTCTCTTAGGTTCTCTGCTATTTCAAAAAACATCTCTGTGGTGAGTACCTCAATACTGTTGCAATACTAATAGCAGGAATATGTGCTCTCATATTCTATGCTACCCGCACAGCAAAGCCTGGCAAGTTACCCGTGTCGTATTTGATATGCTAGATACCAGTAACAATTATAGACCTCATTCCCATGACCTGATGGAATGGTTTGAGGCTCTTTATGTTCCTGGAGCAAGCAGGTGCCCTTGGGCTCTACTTGCATGAGTAGAGATATGGAGATGTTACTGGTGCCCGCTCGAGCAAATCGAAGATGAACGGGAAGACAGTGACAGTGACAGTGATGTATCTCTGGACAGAAATTCTCTTCTACCTCCGAGGCCGCTGGGGAACGGATAAAAACTCACGATTCCGTACAGTTCTAAAAAGGCTTTTAATCGACAAGAGCTCTACCACCGCAATCCAATGTAATGAAGAACTCTAGCTCTGTTAAGAACTTAGACCATACTCAAGGGCCCAAGTCTCCAACAAAGAGGATCCTACCAGAAAGGAGTCCCACTAAAGAGAGTTATACCAGAAAAGAGTCCCACCAAAGAGAGGATCTCACCTGAAAGAGTCCTACCAAAGAGGAGACCTACCCCAAAAGGGGCGAGTGCCTCAAGTCAGTCCCCTTATATACACCAAAGTAATCCTAACTGTTGACAGGGAGGGTCCTTCAACAAAGAACCCTAAACAGCTTCTGGATAGCAGAAGAGTGTAGAAGGGTGGGGCCACAGCCTATTATAGGTATAAACAAAGGATTATGCCAAGGTCTAATCCCTTCTTCTGAGATTATCTCTTATGTAAAACACTGGAGAGAGAGGGGTCTGGTATAAAATAATACACCTTAATTTTGTGGGCTTTATGTAATCTAGATGGTACCCACAACGTCCTTCTTATTTATTATTTGCACCAGGGTGATGAGTATCTTGTTCTCTGTATACTGAAAGGGTCACACTCATCTGTTTGAGAGCAAACTAGTATGATCCTTCCTATAATCTTAGATAGTCTCAACGTGACCCACCCTACAGAGGAAAGTATTTCAAGCCCAGGAATGCTTGAACCACAGACACAGATACACCAGACAGAGCTGCTACCAGCTCTCCCTGTTGTGATTCGCCTATAAATTACCAAGAATATTTTACTCACCCCTCTCAGAGAGCCCTGCAAGAAAACTCACTAAGAGTATACCGCCTGCAAGGCACAGGCTGGCAAGCTGTCCGATGCGTATTCGATATGCCAGTAAAAACAATGATTAGGAAAGCTTACTGGTGCCTGCTTGAGCAAATCAACAAATAACAGGATGCAAGTGATCAAGTGATCAAGTCTCAACAGTAGCCAGGGTGGTAGTCTCCTGGCAAATTCTAACTGTCCCACGCTGGGTCCAGTGGGTATAAAGAGGAGCTGTGCCCAATCTAGATAACATAGAAGTCTTAGTAGATGTATAATAATAAGTCAGATGATACCTATTCAGAGTCAAGGTGACTTCTGTGACTGCCACACCCTTTATCAGTGTTTACATAGAAGAGAGATCTCATTAGTATGAACCTTGGCTTAAGTACATGTAAATAGATTAAACTGTGAGTGGATAAAACAGCAAAGGTCCCAAGCTAGCTAAGCCTGTCATCCAACAGCCAGGCACTGTTCTCAAGGCTTTCCATGGAGGCAACAGCAGATCCTGCTTGCTGCTCCCATCCTGGTGGTTTGGAGAGTGAAGTGGAAGCGATAATCAATATGCCCGATACAGGCCCCGAGGTCTGGCAGTTGAACCCTACTGCTTTCATGAAAACTAATCATGGTACAGCACTTCCCAAGTAATGCCTTTATTTTGAGTTGTCGCCTCATTTTATAAACAGGAGCTGAGGTGAAGGGAAGTGAGAACTGCTCTCTCCAGAAATGGTTAAGAGAGTCCGCATTGTTTCTGGGAAATTTCCACGGGACCAGAAATAGAAGTCATCTGTTCCAGTGATCCAGATACCTGTCCTGTGTTCCAGACGTCTGTCTCAGTGTTCCAGATTCCTGTTCCAGTCACTGTCACTGTCACTCTCTTCCCGTAGATCATCAATTTGATTGAGTGGGCACCAGTAGCATCTCAATCCGTCCTGTCCCATGAGAGATAGCCCAAGGGTATCTGCTTGCTCCAGGAACATAAAAGCTTCAAACCATTCCATCAAGTCATGGGAATAAGGTCTATAATTGTTACTGGTATTTGGCATGTTAAATACGACATGGGTAGCTTGCCAGGCTCTGCCTTGTGGGTGGGATACTCTTGTAGTCACCTCAAAACTCGAGCATTTATTGATGAACCACGTGGCCGCAAAGTGGCCGCAAAGTGGCCGCGTGAACCAGGCTGTGATCAACTCTTCTGCTGGGTGGAGCTCTAAGGTTCCGAAGTCCGGATTTTGAAAGTGGCGGCCCTCAGAGTGTGGGGGTTCCTCTGGCTTCTTGTGAGACATTTTCCTATGAACTTTACTCTCGGTTCAAAATGAATTCGGACATGGGACAACATATGATATTACCTTGTGATTGTAATTGTTCCTTTTACACTGCTCTGTATGTATTATTTAGAGTACTTGTATTTTTTATATTTTTGCAAACAAAAAAGGGAGATTTGTTGGAAGCATGGGAGAATATTTATACCAGCTAGTACAGCATACATGGTCGGATAAACTGCCACATTTAGACTACCCCCTTATCTACGGAGTGATTTGCGGGAGGCAATCCAGAGCAGATGCAGCGGCCCTTAGGAGTCCTGCAACAACTCCCCCTGATTAGTTTACTAATAAAAATTGAAAAGGTAAGAAATATTTAGTAATGTACAGAAAATTAAGATAAGAAAAAACAATTCCAATTGCAAAATGATAATACATGTTACTTTAGGATCCTAACTTGTTTTTGGACCCAAAGCAAAGTTCAAGACAAAGTGTTTTTAGCTGTCTGATTATAACGGACTATAGTTTGCACTGTCCATAATTTGTGAGAGTCAATTTGCTATATTTTATGTAAAGTCGGGTGTCTGGAACAAAGTCTGTGGGGCTACTTCTGGAACAGCAATAGCGGTGATCATATGAGTATGAGTCTTTGGAGAGCAGCGATCAGGAACTCGTTGAATTGTCAGGAACACTGGATCGGGTCTCAGGAACACTGGAACAAGTATCTCGAATTCTGGAACAGGAGTCTTGAGTGCTGGAACAGGTGTCTGGAACATTGGTGTGATATCTCGAACTCTGGAACAGGAGTCTTGAGCGCTGGGACAGGTGTCCGGAACATCGGTGTGATATCTTGAACTCTGGAACAGGAGTCTTGAGCGCTGGAGCAGGTGTCTGGAACATCGGTGTGGGCGTCTTGCAGGGCTTCTTCAGCAAGGGAACATTGGCACCGTAACTGTACCTGTAGCTTAGGCGAGACAAAAACACTTTTCGAAGTTAATCACAAGTAGAGATTTTAAGGCTTTGTAGGGATCCAAGTCTGGGATGGAGAGAAGAACATAAAGAAGCTCCAACATGGGTGGAGCAGGGAAATAAGTATGAGAATTGATGATTTTAAAATTGATAAATCTAGTGGATCAGCAGTGGAGTTGATGAATGTAATAGAGGTTTGTAGTGGTCAGAAATTGAGAAGGTAGTAGTTGAGACATAACATAGACACAACATTAATCACAAACATAATGGTGGCCACCACATGCACACACACGCACACATACATTTGATCGATCAATATCTTACAGCTGTGTATGTGACCCATTTAGGGTGATAAATGGTAACGAGTCAAGCGCTTCATAAATATAAAGCCGGCAAATGATGGTGAGAAAGTGTCTTTTCCTGTGAATAGAGCATTGGGAAAAATTAATTTTGCAAATTATTAAATTTTTTAGCGAGCACTGTTTTAGGAGTCTCGGAGTATTGAGCACTGTAGCGCAGGTTTACTGGATTCAAATATCTCATCCTGTGAACAGAATCATTAGAAAAACAATTTTTCATTGATTTAGCAAACATTTTTGTAATGAGCACTGTGATCAGAGTCCAAAGCCTCGAGCAACATAGAAAGAATCTGCAGCAGCGAAGTTCTTTTCTGCAAATACCTGTGAGCAAAACATTAAAAAAGGAAACTTTAACATTAGTCCTTGAAACATATTGACATTGAGCACTATATTCAGAGTCCACCCATTTTTCCACCTTTTTTTTTTTTTTTTTGCTTTTTAGGTCACACCCGGCGATGCTCAGGGGTTTCTCCTGGCTCTGCACTCAGGAATTACTCCTGGCGGTGCTCGGGGGACCATATGGGATGCCGGGATTGAACCCGGGCCGGCATGGCCGGCCGCATGCAAGGCAAATGCCCTACCCGCTGGGCTATCACTCCGCCGGTTGGTGGTTCGAGCCCACCCAGGGACGCCAAATGTCAGGGCGCTCCGCCGGGTCCCCGACAGTGCCGGGAAGGGAGTTCCCTTATACCTCCGGCCGACGAGGAACGGATGAAAACTCAGGAATCCGATGCAGTTTTATTTATTTATTTATTTTTTTTTTGCTTTTTTGGTCACACCCGGCGATGCTCAGGGGTTTCTCCTGGCTCTGCACTCAGGAATTACTCCTGGCGGTACTCGGTGGACCATATGGGATGCCGGGAATCGAACCCGGGCCGGCACAGGCCGGCCGCGAGGCAAACGCCCTACCCGCTGGGCTATCGCTCCCGCCCCGATGCAGTTTTAAAAGGCTTTACTTATCACAGGTTCAGGCATACAAATCAGCAAAAGGAAAAACCAGATGCTTAGGATTCCAGGCTAGAACCCCAGCCACGTGTAGGCCAAGATGGCGACCACCACGTGTAAAAGCTTCCAAGGGGAATGAACGCTCACAAAGGAGAGAGATCCCACAAGGAAGAAGGAAGCGAGAGCGGGAACCGGCTAGTTTATATCCCTGTAACTCAGCCCTTCCTCCCACTGTTATGGAAAGCAGGGAGGGTCCAATGCCCTTAGGTAATCCCTCCCTGCACCTCACCTAGGGCCTTTACTGTGCTAATGTTTTGAGTCGAAATCTGCTTAGGAATGCTTTTTGTAGTGTAGAGAAGGGGGTTTCTGAGATGGCATGTCTCTGTACCTTGACCAACACCAATGCCAGTTAAATATTTCTTCAAGCCTTCACAAGTCTCCTCTACTTCATTGTAGTTTTATATTTTAGTTGCCTTTGAGTATATCAGGGAGCCATGCTTGTTTGCTTGGAAGCAAACAGCATTTCTCTCTGGTCTAATTACTTAGGTGTCCTACGTGGCCAGGCTAATATGCTGGTAAGATCTAGCTAGTCCCACGATGATTGTGATAGCATGGGAGAATATTTATACCAGCTAGTACAGCATACATGGTTGGATAAACTGCCACATTTAGACTACCCCCTTATCTACGGAGTGATTTGCGGGAGGCAATCCAGAGCAGATGCAGTGGCCCTTAGGAGTCCTGCAACATTGGATGACAGGCTTAGCTAGTTTGGGAGCTTTGCTGTTTTACCCACTCACAGCTTAATCTACTTACATGTTTTTAAGCCAAGTTTCATTCTGATGAGATCTCTCTTCTATGTAAACACTGATAGAGGGTGTGGCAGTTACAGAAGTCACCTTGACTCTGAATAACTTATGACTTATTATACGTCTACTGAGACTTCTATGTTTTCTAGATTGGGCACAGCTCCTCTTTATACCCACTGGACCCAGCATGGGACAGTTAGAATTTACCAGGAGACTACCACCCTGGCTATGTTGAGACTATCTTTAAGATTATAGGAAGTATCATACGAGTTTGCCCTCACACTGGCGAAGTGTGACCCTTTCAGTATATGGAGAACAAGATATTCAGGATCACCCTGGTGCAGATAATAAACAAGAAGGACCTTGTGGGTACCATCTAGATTACATGAAGCCCATGAAATTAAGATGTATTACTTTATAACAGCCCTCTCTCTCTCTATCCAGTGTTTTACATAAGAGATAATCTCTGAAGAGGGATAAGTCCTTGGCATAATCCTTTGTTTATACCTATAATAGGGTGTGTCACCACCCTTCTACAAGCTGTTTAAGGTTCTTTGTTGACAGGACACTCCCTGTCACAGATAGAATTACTTTGGTGTATATAAGGGACTGACTTGAGGCCCCTTCCACTTTTTTTCTTGCTCCTTCTTTTGGGTAGGACTCCTCTTGGGTGAAATTCTCTCTCTTTGGTGGGAGATTTTGGCTCTCTTGTATGGCCTAAATTCTGACCAGAGATAGATTTCTTTCATTCTATTGGATTGCGGTGGTAGATCTTCTGTACTATTAAAAGCCTTTTTTGGAACTGTGTGGGACTCATGAGTTTTCATCCATTTCCTGGCGGCCTCGGAGGTAGAAGAGAACTTCTACCCAGAAAGTCCTGATACTGTCAGGGACCCCAGCGGCTCCTTGACACTCCAAGATTCATATGAGTTACCTTCTGTTCTCCATTTATTCATTGAATGACTATAAGTAAGTGAAGCATTTTTTGTTTGGGGGGTCACACCCAGAAATTCTCAGGCCTTATTCCTGGCTCTGGACTCAGGAATTACTACTATCAGTATATGGGGATTGTCAGGGAGCCGCTGGGGTCCCCAACAGTATCAAGCCAGAAGTTCTCTTCTATCTCCGAGGCTGCTGGGGACAGATTAAAACTTACGAGTCCGGTACAGTTCCAAAAAGACTTACTAGTACAAAAGCTCTACCACCGCAATCCAATATATTAAAAGAATTCTAGCTCTGGTAAGAACTTAGACCATACATGAGAGCCCAAGTTTCCCACCAAAGAGGATCCTATCAGAGAGAGAGAGAGAGTCCTACCAAAGAGGATCCTACAAGAAAGGAGTACCATCAAAGATAGGATCTCAGCCGTGAGAGAGCTCTACCAAAAAAGGGGTGAGTACTTCAGGTCAGTCCCCTTATATACACCAAAGTAATTCTAACTTCAGGAAGGGTCTTGTCAAAAAAAGAACACTAAACAGCTTCTAGATAGTACAAGAGTGTAGAAGGGTGGTGCCACATCCTATTATAAGTATAAACAAAGGGTTACACCAAGGACTAATCCCTTCTTCAGAGATTATCTCTTATGTAAAACACGGAGAGAGAGAAAGAGAGGGGGTTGGTATAAAATCACTATCACTATCTTCCCGTTCATCATCTATTTGCTAGAGCGGGCACCAGTAATATCTCCATATGTCCTGTCTCAAGCTAGTAGAACCCAAAGGCATCTGCTTGCTCCAGGAACATAAAGAGCCTCAAACCATTATATTAGGTCATGGGAATGACCTAATATAAATGTTACTGGTATTTGGCATATCAAATACTACACGAGCAGCTTGCCAGGCTTGCCGTGCTGGTGGTATAAAATAATTCATCTTAATTTCATGGGTTTCATGTAAGCTAGATGGTACCCACAAGGACCTTATTTATTATCTGCACCAGGGTTATTCTGAATATCTTGTTCTCCATATACTGAAAGAGTCATACTCGCCTGCTTGAGGGCAAACTAGTATGATCCTCCCTACAAGACTATCATCTTAAATGATAGCCTCAACATAGCCAGGGTGGTAGTCTCCTGGTAAATTCTAACTGTCCCACGCTGGGTCCAGTGGGTATAAAGAGGAGCTGTGTACAGTCTATATAACATAGAAGTCTTAGCAGATGTATAACAATAAGTCAGACATTACTCATTCAGAGTCAAGGTGACTTCTGTAACTGCCACATCCTCCATCACTGTTTACATAGAAGAGAGATCTCATTAGTATGAACCCTGGCTTGAAAACATGCAAATAGATTAAACTGTGAGCAGATAAAACAGCAAAGCTCCCAAGCTAGCTAGGCCTGTCATCCAACAGGGGATTATATGGGGTGCCAAGGGTCAAACTTTGGCTCTACTTGTATCACTTGTATCACTTGTTTTCCCGTTGTTCATCTATTGGCTCAGGCGGCAGCCAGTAATATCTCCATCACTGTATCACTGTCTTCCCATTCATCATCGATTTGCTCGAGCGGGTCCCAGTAACATCTCCATATGTCCTGTCTCATGCTAGTAGAGCCCAAGGCATCTGCTTGCTACAGGAACATAAAGAGCCTCAATCCATTCGGAATGAGTCTATAATTGTTACTGGTATTTGGCATATATATCAAATACAACACGGGTAGCTTGCCAGGCTCTGCCATGCAGGTAGCATACTCTTGTAGGCATCTCTAGGTCCAGCATTTATTGATGAACCACGCGGCGGCAGGCGGCCTCGCGAGCCGGGCGCTGATAGGCTGGTCTGCTGGGTGGAGGTCTGACGAGAGAGAAGTTCGGATGTGGAAAATGGAGAACCTCATGGAGTGGGGGGGGTCGTCTGGCTTGTTGCGAGGCTCTGCTGGGGTGGTGGGCCAGGACTAGAACCCACCATCCCTCCTGGGCGCCTCGTGAGCAGCTGGTCACAGGGAGAGCCAGTAGCAGCTCTGCCCCCATGTCTGCGAGTCTCCATACTCTATACTCATATCTCCATACTCTGTTGCAAGTGAGTGTACCCCAGGGGCATCTGCTTGCTCCAGGAACAGGAAAAGCCTCAAACTATTTTTTCAGATCATGGGAATGAGGTCAATATTGTTACGGGTTTTTGGCATATCAAATAAAACATGGGTAGCTTGCCAGGCTCTGCCATGTAGGTGGTATACTCTCAGTAGAAGGCTCTCATCTTGAGCATTTACTGATGAAACTCAATGGGGAAAGATCAGGTTTTTTCTTGGGTGGAGCTCTGAGGAGCTAATGAGTCTGGATGTTGAAAATGACTGACCTCATGTTGTGGGGGTCACTCAGACTTCCTGCTAGGCTCACTGGGATGATAGGTCACAACTAGAACCTGCCTAGTACTGTACACAGTGCATAAATTTGAAAGATACTGGGAAGGACCTGATCCTAACATCTACTACTATTTAAGATTGTTGCACAGCCGCAATGCGCCGCAAGCCAATGGAGCTGTGGGTCTGGCATGTCTCTCTTTCGGGGTAGCTGGGGTGGAGGTGGAGGTGGAGGAAAAGGGCAGGAGGAGCCCAAATCCCCTCTCCAAGTCCGGCCAGCCTGGCCCCCTCCCCTGCACGTGTGGAGCGAACCCTTGGAGCAATGTTGGACTCAGCTAGGGGCTGGTCGAGCCCCTTACCAACCAATGGCTCTCGCATTCTATTATCACTCTGCCCCCCCCATAAGTGAAACTTTTATTGTGGGTCTCTCACTGAGTTTCCTCTTAGATGTCTCTCACTGAGTTTCCTCTTAGATGTTATGATCATGACATCTAAGAGGAAACTCAGTTCATGAGAGACCCACAATAAAGTTTAAAGGAATGAATAAGGGGATGCCAAATGATCAAGTGATCAAGACATGATCATGAAGACTGCTTTGGTCTTTCATTTAGGAATGTTTTTCTCTATTGCAGATCTTAGAGAACTCAGAGTAATGACTGAGTGGGATTAATGCTTCTAACTAAAAACTAAAGCAGCAGTAAAATTCCTGGCTCTGCCCGGGTAAGTTCTCATTCAAATCTTTTTTTTTTTTGCTTTCTTGATTCATTTCCTGATACTCATGACATCCCTGTGTATCTCAGCTCTTCCCTTTGTGGGGAGAGGATGAGGATGGCCTAGTGGGGAGAGATTGGGCCAGCTCAGGGGCGGTTCTTGGCTCTGCCTCACCCTGTACTGTCGCTCTTCCCTCCGCCTCCTTTAATGGAGGCCAGATTGGAAGGTCCATGTATTCGAGCACACGAATCTCCAACACAGCCGCTCTGTCAGGTCCCTGCATCTGTCTCTCTTTGTAGCTCAGCCTTGGTGGACCATTTTCTGCTTTCCCCACTTGCAAAGGCAGACCTGGCCTCCTCTGCATGATAAAACTAAAAGATGATTTTTTTAAATTTTTTTGCAAAAGAAAAACAAACTCTTATGATAGGAGGACTGGGGAGGGGGAGAGGGAACCAGAGACGTTGGTGGTGGGAGATGGGCACTGGTGGGGTGGAACACTGTATGACCAAAACCCAAATATGAACTTTTTAATTGTATATCTTTGTAATTGTAAAAATAAAAAATTGAAAAAATAAAAATATTTTAATTTTTGTAATTGTATCATAGTGAGATACACAGTTGCAAAGATGTTCATGATTGGGTTTCAAGTCATGCAATGCTTAACACCCATCCCTTCACCAGTGCACATTTCCCAACACCAATGTCCCTAGTTGCTCTCCCAAACTCTTTCCCCACACTATGGCGGGTACACTCAGTTCTCTCTCTCTCTCTCTCTCTCTCTCTCTCTCTTTCTCTCTCTCTCTCTCCTCTCTCTCATAATGCCTTTATGGGCACTATGATTTGAAATACAGATACTAAAATGGTAGCACGTGTATCCCTTTATCTACTTTCAACACTCAGTTCTTGTCCAGAGTGATCATTTCCAACTATTACCGTCATACTGGTCCCTTCTCTATTCTAATTGCCCTCAGCCCCCACTTACTTGTGGCAAGCTCCCAACCATTGACCATTCTTCCTGGTCTCTCTTTTTCCCTGGCCTTAGAGATCAGTCTCGTACATTTCTTTTTTACATCATATCAGAGGGGAACTTCTTATTGTTGAGGTGGATTATCCTTGGTGGATAAACTGTCTGATAGTTAACATCTCACAGGAGATTGAGATGGGAACTCAAGGAGAAAAAATGGGATAGATCTTATCATCTGTACAAGTAGCAATAGCCATGGTGAGACTGCAATAACTTGAACCTTGAATTTGAAATTAGTGTTTCAGCTGAACTGTTTCTCCAAGCCATCAGGAGATCTAAGAGCAGCATATCCCTGAGGATCCCATTCAACGAGAAGACTAATTTGAAAACAGAACAGTCTTTTGCTCTGGTATGTCATAAATACTATCTATGGAATATACTCATTTTATTTTAACCCACATTCTCATTGCAGTGGTTTGCAACACTGTTAATGATAATTTTTATGTATGCATTGTTCCAATACCATAACCCTCACTAGACTGCCCACCACTCTCTCCCACCAGTGTATCATGTAACCAGTGTATCTCCCCAGGTAAGCTCGGTTCTAGACCAACTCTTCAGTTCTGTTGCCTTTGGCCACTTGTTGCTCCTTACTATGTCAACTTAGAGACCACACAGGTGAGAGGGATGAATCCGCTTCTGTCTCTCTCCATCCTACTGACTTCACTCTGCATGATAAACAATTCCATCCATTTGGCAGCAAATGGCATGAGTTTATCTGTTTTTATAGCTGCGATGTATGGAGAATACCAACTTTAGACTTAGCTACCATTCACATTGGGTTTCATGATCACCACCACCAAGAATTTCCTTATGATGAAAATTTAAGGTCAAGTCTTTGTATCCACTTTATTCTGTTTGCAGGGAGTAACAGTGGGGAAGGATGTTCTAATACAAATCCTCTCTCTATCCAAATAATCTTTAATAAAAATTATTGTAGCACTTCTTGAACAACAACAAAATGTCAAATATAATTTTTCTAATCAACCATGGAATAAAGACAGCATTAGTGATTCTTCATAGCTTCATAGACTATGTGACCTCAAATATGGCTTATCTATTTGATGACAAGATCAACCTATACTTAGAGAGTACTTTATAAAACAATGGAAATATTTCTTCATAAGCATATCTTTGTTGAACAAGCAGCATAGATTATCCACAGTTTGTTGATCGGAAAGAAGGAAGTTGTTGCTAAAAACAAAAGTAGTATAAAAATTTGGACTTAAGTTGACTTTTCTCTAAACTGTTTTGTTATCCAGTCCAATCATCAAATGCTTTCCTCATTTAAAATATTCCTCACTCATCTGTGGTACATATGGATATAAAATGTGTATATTGAACGATGACAATCCCTCCCTTGGTTTTTGAGCACAAAACTAAAATTATTAATCAGCGTGTGTGTGGAGGGGAGGGAGAAATGGACTTGAAATCACTTAAGGATGGTGGTGGAGGGTATTGAATAATTTGATCTGGTGAAGGTGCAATAATTTTGTATAAGAAAACCATAAAAGTTATCACTACGGTAACTATGCTACCTAAAATACAATTTTAAAATTATTTTTAAAGAAAATGGAAAATAGTTTTCGACAGTTCGTGATATAAAAACATATAATCAAGAGAACACCAACATATTTCGAACTATTCAAATCATTTTTTGGCAGGTATAGACATTTTCCAAAGGATGTCTGGGGGAGCCCTTCAGAAGCGTTATTAACTCTCTGAATTAAACTCTCTGAAGTGAAATAGAGAAAACCAGAAGTAGGTCTTGTTTAATACTTTTCTAGATATTTTCATATATATCTGAGATCAGATATAAAAACAAGTAAATAAAATGCTCCTGAAGCATATGAGGAAGAGATAGAGAAATGGTAATCACTTGAGAGTGTAATAGAAAAGTTTTAACTTTTCTTTTTATCCTGGTTCTGTCTAAAATACACATATATCTGGAAAAGCATTAGACAAGACCTACTTCTGGTTTTCTCTATTTCACTTTATGACAGAGAGCTAATAATGCTTCTGAAGGGCTCCCCAGACACCCTTTGGAAAACGCCTGTACCTGCCCCAAAAATGGTTTGAATATTTGGAAATCTGTTGGAGTGTTCCCTTGGGTGTATATATTTTTTCTTTTTGTTTTCTATTTTGTTTTCTTTCTGGGTTACACCCGGCAATGTCAGGGGTTACTCCTGGCTCTGCACATAGGAATTACTCCCAGAGGTGCTCGGGGGACCATCTGGGATGCTGCGTCGAAACAGGGTCGGATGTGTGCAAGGCACACAACCTCCCTGCTGTGCTATTGCTCCGGCCCCTCCCTTGGGTATATTACCAGAACATTCTGACATGTAGGCTGTAAAGATATTATTTGAAAGATCCCTGTGTGACCAGAAAATTTGTGTTACTTTATCTGCCTGGAAAATTGAAAGTTAACCTACTAATGGACCTGTGTGTTTGCTAGGCATTGTCACAGGTGATTGTTACATTTATTCCTCACAACTATCCTGACATTGTCATTCCCTTACTGCCAGTGATAGCTGGATCCTTTTCACCCACTTCTGTAGACACACGTGGAAGTGATGAGTGTGTCCAGGAGAAAGTGACACGTGGGCAGAGGAATCAGGTACTCTTAGCTTCTCTTAGGATTTCTGTTATTTGATTTTTTCTTCTTTATTTCATTTCTCTCCCTTGTCCTGGTTTTTTAAGATAACTTCCTATTAAAACAAGAGCCATAGGTTTAAAAAATCTCCCATCCCCAGAAGATTGTATAGTCTAATAAAAAATATTGAAGTACTTAGAGATTCTGATACACACTTTCCTCAGTAGTTATTTGTAGTCATAGAATATGAGCCTATAAAAAACAGTTCCATGACTTAGTTTCTCTGTAAAATACAGAGGAAATGTGTGTTGCTTTTCATTTCTTAGGATTAAAAATAATCCCAGCATATATTGAATACTTGCTCTGTACCCCTAGTTGCCTTTTGGAAGTTTTTATTTGCATGTTTTGGTGTCATACCAGCTGGTGCTTAGGATTTACTTGTGTATCTGGACTCAAGGATCACTTCTATCAGGACTTGGGAGGCATATGAGATGCACGGGATAGAACCTGTGTTGGTGGCACATAAGTGCCGGCAAGAGCCTTATCCACTGTGCTTTATCTCTGGCTCTGGATTTTGGGTACTAATGGATGTAATAGGGGAAATAATTTGAGTTTTTGGCATGATAGATGCTGAGTGAAAGGGTTTTATTATTACAAGCAACTGTGTTATTATCATCAAATGATCAGTCAACTACTGTGAGTTTTAACATTTTATGCCTAGTAATAAACCACGGAACTTATTCCTGCTGAATTTGACACTTTAAGAACAAGTGTTTGCTGCAGCTCATCACCATGCTTGGGAAAAGTAAAAACTGTTTATCTGACATAGTAACAATACTAGAAATAATACTTTAGATGCTGGAGAGATAGTACAGCAGGTAGGGTTATTGCCTTGCATATGGCTGACCGGGTTCGATCCCGGCACCCCATATAGTCACTGGAGCCCTACCAGAAGTGATTCCTGAGTGCAGAGCCAGGAGTAAGTCCTGAATATATCCCCATGTGTTCCCCCAACAAAAAGAAAAGAAAAGAAAACGAAAAAAGAAAATAATACTTTAAGAATCTTATTTTGGGGTCTGGGCGTGATAGTACACTGGGAAAGGCATTTGTCTTACATGTGACTGACTTGGGTTTGATCTCCGGCATTCCATACGGTCCCAGAGTACCACCAGGGAGTAATTCCTGAGTGCAGAGCCAGGAGTGACCCCTGAACGTTGCCGGGTGTGACTCCAAAAATAAAAAATAAAAATCTGAGTTTGGTGTCTTTTGAAAAATGGTTTTCCTCGTATTTTTTCAGAAAAACGCATGAAGATGGCAGCAGTTAGAGCGTAACTTATCTGATAGGTCAGGAAGCAGCTTAGCACTTGGCTGCCAGCTCAAATTCTGACTTCACTGTAGTCACAACCTTGAAATTGGTTCTGAGGTCCTGCAGAGCTTTCGTGAAAAGACTAGTATAACAGGTTTTACATTTGCCACTTAACTTTTAGGTCAACAAACGGCAAAGAAAGATGGACTCTGAAGTGATGATCAGGCCCAAGGGCCCAACGATGTGAGCAAAACCCTTGTCGTTCGTTTTGAGGGAGAACAAAGGTCAACTGAGCATGCGCACAGCAAGACAGGTCCCCTGAATGGGGCACTTGGACATCTCAAAGCTCACAAAGCACATCCGGACACTCAGAGAGGCCAAGAAATGCTGGTGCCAGGCACAGAGGGCACTGAAGCTTACACAGACCCTGCAGTGCCCCGCAGTTTTCCTGAAGGTACTCATTTGAACATTAACTTTGTCGAAAGACTCAGTGAGCAGAAGGAAAACAACCCGTTATTTGGTCAGTCTAACGAATGTGACGCTGACTATGTCAACTTTAATATTTATGCATTCGACAAGAGGGAAGAAAATATTGTTTATTGTGACAGACTTAACGATTCAGGGAACAAACTCAGTGTCTGGGGTTTCAAAGGAGAGACCCTGAAGATGGTACCATGCCTGGACGGCAGGTTTCTTACCTTTCAGAGGGATAGTGTTTGGAAGGTTGGGGAAAAAGTGGACGGAGATGTAGAGAGCTGGCAGTCCATGCATGACGTAGATGGCAGGGATTTTCAGGAAAGCAGGAGCTCAGGGGCAGCCAGTGCTCAGAATTCTGATTCTGGGGGTAGAAACACAGGAGCGGGTATAGACCAGTATCTTCCTTTGAAACAAGAAAGTGAAAACTCTCGAAAATGCACTGAGGAAGAAATGAAGGGATCAGAAGGAAAAGACCAGCTCTTTAGCAAGTCTGAAATGGAATTTTTGAAAATGAAAGAGGCCCATTTTCCAGTTATTGTACACAAGCTGCTTTATAATCTCAGTAAGTCGGTCGGGTACCTCTCGTGGAACAAGGGAAATAACAGGGGCTCTGCCACCTGCTTTGTTTTCAACAAGCTGTTCATTTTCACTTGTTGGCATGTAGTAAGAGATATTGTGGAAGGAGAAAGGGATCAAACCAAGTGGGCAGGAATAGTGAGTGCGTGTGTAACGGTGTCATTTGGGTATGAAATGGAGACAGAGAAGGAGAAGAACAGCTTCTCTCTTGCCCCTTGGCTTGAGGTTGCTGACGAAAAGTCTAGATTATGCTGTTCTGAAACTGAAGCCAGCAGAGGGAGTCCAGGTTCCTGATGGACTCTATAATGGATTCACTCCTAAGGAATATGGTAGCAAGTTGTCTATTATTGGTCATCCAGATGGAAAGCCAAAGACTACGGAATCCGTTTCTGTGATTCCTGTGGAGAAGAGAAAACAGGAATGTGGGGCTAGGGAGGCTGAGATTCCATATGGCCACATGTCCACTCAGAGGGGTTTCCAGGATAAAAGTTCAAAGGATAATGTGGTTACCTATCACACCTCTTTTTTACCACGGGGCTTCTGGCTCCCCCACTGTTCAATTCAGAGGGTTTGTTGGTGGCCATGCACGCTGCTGGTCTGAATCAGGATTTCAGCTTGGAAGGAGGAAATACTTATCTTATTGAATTTGGTCCTTCTATGTACTGCATCCTTAGTCACATCAAGCAGAATTTTCCAGACTGGCATCAAGAAATAGTTAACAGGCCTGATGAAGAAATGTTGAGTCAGGACTATTGAGGATATTCAGTTTACTTCCCAGCTTTAAGGGAATTCTATGGGGTGGGGAGGGTGGTGGCAGTAATACATCAAATGAATCTATCCATTAATGTAGCATTTGTTCATTGATTTGCTCTAGCGGGCACCAGTAACATCCCCGTATGTCCTGTCGCAAGCCAGAGTAGCCCAAGAGCATCTCTTATTTAAAAAATATTTTTTTTATTATACCACCGTGAGATATCCAAGTACAACATTGTTCATGTTTGGAGGTTTCAGTCACATAGTGTTCCAGCACCAGCCCTCCACCAGTGCCCATTTCCCACCACCAATGTCCCCAATTCCCTCCCCCACCTCCCATAGCCTGCCTCCATGGCAGGTTCTTTATCTCTTTTCTCTCTCCCTCTCTCTCCCAACAGCATCTCTTGCTCCAGGAACACGAAGAGCCTCAGACCATTCCTTCAGGTCATGGGAATGAGGTCTATAATTGTTACTGGTTTTTGGTATATCAAATATGACACGGGGAGCTTGCCAGAATAGCAATGATGGCTGCACAAATTGTGGCAAGCTCCTATACTACTCCCCAGGTGCCCAATCCTCTGACCGGTGTCCAGGGAGAACACTTTGAATAGATTTTGTGAAGTGAAAGAATTCTGGGGCCAAAACACACAGCAGAAACACCATCTGCTATATTTATTGAAACACTATTCACAGTAGCTAGAATCTGGAAACAATCTGAGTGCCTGAGAACAGAGGACTGGATAAAGAAACTACGGTCTATCTAAATGTACCTTATTTATTTATTTTTTGCTTTTTGGGTCACACCTGGCAACACTCAGGGGTTACTTCTGGCTCTTTGCTCAGGAATTACTCCTGGCGGTGCTCAGGGGACCATATGGGATGCCGGGATCGAACCCAGGCCGGTGTGGGCAGGCTGCATGGAAGGAAAACGCCCTACCCGCTGGGCTATCGCCCCGCCCAATGTACTTTATTTAGATTCCATCTAAATGGTGGAATACTATTTAGCTGTTATATTCCTTTTCGATTTCATTTAGATACCATATTTAAATTCCATCTAAATGGTGGGATACTATTTAGCAGTTAGAAAAATGATGTTATGATGCTGGAGCGACAGCAGAGTAGGTAGGGCATTGCCTTATATACGGCCAACCCAGGTTAAATCCCCGGCATGGCACATGCTGCCTGAGCACTGACTTGAGTAAGTCCTGAGCTCAGAGCCAGGACTAACCCCTGAGCATTGAAAGCAAGTCAGCATCCCAGACTCTCGACCGCTGATGGAGGTTGAACTCCGGAAACCTTCACTCACTTGAGTGCGGGGTGATATTCCAAGCATAGCTCTTTTGATTCCTCTTTTGGAGACCCAAATAGTGTTCTCATCCTGCTTTTGTAAGGACCCAGGTTTCTGAGGCGTATGTGAGATATCACTTGTGTTCCTGTTGTTCATCGATTTGCTCAATGAGTAAATCGATTACTGGTGAATGGGCGCCAGTAACGTCTCGATTTGTTGGGAATGAGGTCCATTATTGTTACTATTTTTGGCATATCAGATACACCACGGGTAGTTTCCAGGGTCTAAGATTCATGATAAAAATACAAATTCACATATGACATTAAAACATTTTTAAAATGTTAAAAAATTATATTCTCATCATTTAGGGAAATTTTCTCCACTTTTTTGATAGGGCTGTAGGTCATAAAAGTATCTCAAAGGACTGGAGCACATTCTCCTCAGGCCCTCAGAATCCGCTCCATGAATTTAGCCTTTAGTTAAGAACTTAATTGGTAGCCACAGTCTCCATGATGAGAGGCACCAATTTATTGGTCCACAGTGGGATGCCTGTCTCAGTGCTGGGGCAGAAGGCATTTGGGATGGAGAGGATCATTAAGACAATGATAGAAATGATCGCTCTGGATAAGAACTGTGTGCTGAAAGCCGGTAAAGGAACAAACCTGATGACCTCTCTGAACCTGTACGGCAAACCTAATGCCTAAGGGGCGGGAGGGGGGGGGGAGACATAAGGAAATGCCTGCTATAGAGACAGGCTGTGGGTACTGTGGAGGGGAGGGAAACGGGGACATTGGTGTTGGGAAATGTGCCCGTGGGAGGGATGGGTGCTGGAACATTGTAGGACTGAAACCCAACATGTATAAAAGTCATGTATACATTATATAATGTATATAATGGCATGTATAAAAGTCATGTATATAATAGGTTTTTTTCCCACTGCACTATACGTTGCTCTTTGGGTACCAACTCCATGTCCTAATTTTTGTTATGGAGCTGACATACTTCTAGAAGTCCAACTTTTGAACACCAATTCCTGTCTGGCTAAATAGGAAGCATGGAGTAAATTGCTTAAATCCCCTAACCACAGTCTTTTATAAAATGAGACCAAGAATGACTCTTGGTAGAATCAAGTTAGGTAGCCATTGTTGGTCTTACTTTTGTCTTTCCAATCTTGAAATATATTGTTTTGTTTTGGGGGCCATACCTGGCTGCCCAGGCCTTACTCTGACTCTGCTCA
Source organism: Cryptotis parvus (assembly GCA_021461705.1). Lineage (NCBI taxonomy): Eukaryota > Metazoa > Chordata > Mammalia > Eulipotyphla > Soricidae > Cryptotis > Cryptotis parvus. The sequence goes on from JAJIBD010004943.1 coordinate 36,524, forward strand.
GGGATCACTCCTGGAGGACTTGGAGTGCCCTCATGGGTGCTCCACATCTCTCCTGGGTCACCTAGGTGCAAGGCAAGTGATTACTCACTGCACCATCTCTTAGCCCCTGAAATTCATTGTTTTCAAAATGACGTTGTTGAGTTCATTGAACCTGGCCTTCAGGAAGGCTGGCTGGAGATTCTAGAAACCATGCTGGGAAATTTCTGCTCAAGGGCAGCAGTAAGAACAAAGCCCAGGGGAAACTGAGAATGGTGCTTTTGAGGATCAATGAAGAGCTCCTTTTCCTTTATGTCTGGGAGTCAAGGAGGAATTACTTCATCAAGGTAGAGGATGAAAACGCGAGAGGAAATACTAATGTCGAGGGAAAGAATGACTGATTCCAGGAGCAGGAAACATATCTTTAGAAATGATGATATTCTCCATGCCCCAGCGGGCATGACTATGAGCAGGCAGCCATCACGACCAGCAAAGCCTGATCAGCTATAGACCAGACCCAGAGCTGTGCCTCTCGACACAGTGGAGCAGCACATGGAGCCACGGAGGATGGCTCCTGGCCGGGAGCAACATAGCTCCTAGGGCCAGCAGACGCGTGAGGGAGGCTGCACCAGCAGGACTTGGAGGGGGATCGGCCCCTCTCCCACCCCTTCCATCTGCATGCTCCAGTGGGCGTGGCTATGAGCAGGCAGCCGCCACCACCAGCAAAGCCGGATTAGCTACAGAACAGACCCACAGCGGTGCAGGCTCGCAGCCATACGGCCATGTGACAGACTTAGATAATAATCAAGTTTAGGACCAGGTCCTTCTCAGGATCTTGCACATATATACATTGTAATGATCATTGTAGGTATAACAAACTGGGGTGATTGTTGGGGAATGGGGAATGATAATGTCAGACTAGAACTCACCATTGAATGTACACATAGAGACATGTTAAACTACAAAAATCTGTTGTGCAAGCCACAATGTGTAGAGAGAGAGAGAGATAAATATAGAGACAGAGATGGATAGAGAGAAAGAGAAAAAGAAAAGGGGCCTGTTATAGAGGCAGGCTGGAGGTGGGTGGGAGGGTATGTTATGGGAATGGGCACTGGTGGAGGGATGGGTCCTGGAACACTGTGTGATGAGACCCAGTTATGAACATCTTTGTAATTGTGTATCTCACAGTGGTATAATAAAAATGGTAGAATGATGTATATATACATTTATTTATAAGAAGTTAAAAGAAAACCTCAGGGAGTACATTATTATCAGACTATATCCCCACTCCAATCTGGGTTGGCACGCCCACAGCAACCCACGTGTTTGCTGACCCTAGACGCAGTGAAGTCAGCCAGAGACAGAGCCAGCTTCCCCATCTGGCTGCTTCATGGGCCGAACTCCGCAGGCAGGAGCCATAGCAGCTGTGCAGCTGGTTGAAGTCCTGCCATTTTAAAGCACCAGCAGCAGCAGCAGCAGCAGCAGCAGCAGCAGCAGCAACAACAACAGCAGCAGCAGCAGCAGCAACAGCAGCAGCAGCAGCGGCAGCAGCTATTTTGCACCCGCAGCTTGCTTACTAAAGATTGAGATCTCAGCAAAGAAAGCCTGCCATGCAGGATGTAGGGAGACTGTGGTCGGCCAGCTCTGGGAGAAGTCCTGAGATGAGCCCCCCCCCCCACCCCAGGAGGCATAAGGGCACAACACAGTGTTTGCCCAACGTGAGCCAGTTTGAGGCCACCTATCAGGATTCAGGTGGTCGGCTAGTTCTCAGGAAACATAAACCCAGCCAGCTTCTACCACTCTATCAGGCGAAGCCATCCAATCATTTGGGAGCTTGCCATGGAAAAGTGAAAAATTGGTGTTCGCACACAGAGGGGAGTGGGCTTGTGGTGTTAGGGTTTATAAGGAGCTCTGACAGAAGAGTTGGGGTCGCTCTCTTTCTAGCAGGGACAGTCCTGACTTGGTAGTTTTGGACTTGCTCCGTGCTTGCTTGGCTTGTGTCTCCTCAATAAAGCTTTTTGTTGCAAAGCTGTTTGCTTTAAGTTGTGTTGGCGTGTTCAGACCCTAACACCGTGATGGAGATCAACAAAATCCATAACCCTAACAGTCTAATTTTATTAAAGATAAAATTCATAACTGTAATCATCTATTGCTGTTTTTCTGTAACCTATATTGAATCTGAGAAATATGCTTTTAATCGGATGTGATATCAGTCTACACTTTTAATCAGAACTCACTTATTTTTAGATTACACATCAGACATCAACCAAACAATGAGCAATTATAGCTCTTTTTTGCCAACAGCTTTTTAAAAATTAAATCACCATGAGACGAAGTTATAAAGTAGTTCATGATTGGGTCTCGGTTACACAATATTCCAACACCGTCCCTTCACCAGTGTGTATTTCCCACAACCAATGCCCCGAGTGTCCATTTTCTACCACCCCAGTGGTCTTTCTATTGCCCAACCCTAGTCTGCCTCTAACAGGCACTTTTCTCTCTCTGTCTCTGTTTCTTTCTCTCTCTTTTCTCTCCCTCCACTTTCTACATTGACCCTGATTTCTTTTTTTATTCACTTGCCAAATCATTAATTATCCTCTTAATTACCAAATATCATCTCTGTGTCCAAACTCATGTATTAGAAGGCTTTCGCGTTTCTTTTTTGACTCTGATCGCTTAAAATTTATATGTGAGGGATCAGAGTTGTAGTTCAGGGATACGGTGCTTGCTTTGCACCCTAGATTGACCGGTATTGACTTGGGTTCAGTACTGGTATTGACTTGGGTTCAGTACCGGTACCTCATATCAATGCCCCGAACCCACCATGAGTGATGTCCAATATACAGTTTTTCATCTATTTGCACGAGCAGGCACCAGTAATATCTCCATTTGTTGGGAATGAGGTCCATTATTGTTACTGTTCTGTTTTTGGCATATATCCAATACACCACGGGAAGCTTGCCAGGCTCTGCCATGGCTCTGGGTTCACCAAGGGAGCCCAGTCTTTTTCCATGTCAGACCATCAACCATCTAGGCCTGTTGGGCGCCATTACTCCGCCCACTGCCATGTTGCCTTTCTGCGCATGCAGGGTCCTGTGTCCCGCGCATGCACAGAGTCCCTGGCGTGGTGTGATTGGGCTTTGTCCAATCAGTGCATGTTTCGTCAGCTCGTATGAGCTCGCACGAGCTCGGATGACCTGCCCCGGCCAATGGGAAGTGGACACGTCGACTCACACCATTTGCGCCAGCCAATGGGAAATGGACACACCGAATAGCACTATATAAAAGCAGCTTGCGCAAAGGGTCGGGGTCCTTTTCGCCAGCATAAATTTCAAACTAAAAGAGCTCCAGTAAAGCGTGTTCTGAGAAGAATCCTGTTGTGGTCGTTCTTCACCGCTGGTGGTTGAGGGCGTCCCACACAGGCCCACAGGGCAGAGCCGTAGTCTAGACAAGCCTGTCTCCCCCACCACCTGCAACAGTCAGTCACCGTCGCCACACTTGCAACACCTCGAGGGGCAGGAAGCACTTTCAACAGCACCATAAAAATAGCGACTAAAACTGAGGTGAAGCAAGAGATCCTTGAGCCCCTATTCTGTCACTGCGGTCAGTTGTAGGGGACTCCGGCTGTTAGGCCCTGCTGCCCCACTATGTAAGCCCTGGGGCCTTGATAAACAAGTCACGGCTCAAGATCACCTTGATCCCCCAACTGCGCATATCTATCCTGGTCATCTGGATAGTATAGTTAGACCACCAGCTGAGGACAGGACATCCTCAGGGTTGGTTAAGCACAGGACTGGAACAGGACAGACCACTTCTCTTGTCTTTCTTTAAGTTGCATGGCCTTTTCAGGATGAAATGTTTCTCTTGACTTTCTTTAAGTTTGCATGACCTTTTAGGATGAAATGTTTGACCTTTCCTGTATCTTGGGAATGTGGGATAGATCACTTGTATCACTTGTCTTCCCATTGATCATTGATTTGCTCAAGCGGGTACCAGTAACATCTCCATTTGTTGGGAATGAGGACCATTATTGTTACTGTTTTGGGAATATTGAATACCCGGGTAGCTTGCCAGGCTCTGCCATGGTTCTGGGGTTCATTCCAGGGGGTCAGTTTAGTTTTTCTGCTGTCACACCTCCACTCATATGACTCCTGGGAATAAAAAGTGAAATCCAGGGGCCAGAGCGATAGTTCAGTGGGTAAGGCTCAGTGGGTAAGGCATTTGCCTTGCATCGCGGCTGACCCAGGTTCGATCCCCGGAGCACCGCCAGGAGTAATTCTTGGGTGAAGAGCCAGGAGTAACCCCTGAGCATTGCCAGGTGTGACCAAAAAGAAAAAAAAAGTGAAATCCAGTGTCAATGATGTATAGTAACTTAAGTATAGTAACATATCCATAAATGAGTGTAATCATTCTTTGGGGGGGTGGATAGATAGTCTGAAATAGACCCCTTGCCAGCACTGAACTCAGTGTCTCCAGAATAGTTGTATACACACTTGACAGTGTACAGCTTTCTGTCTATCTATCTCTATCTCTCTATCCATCTACCCATCTACCCACCTGTCTGTCCGTCCGTCCTCTGTCCATGCATGCATCCATCCATGCATGCATCCATCCATTTTCCAACCATTTTCTTGCCTCTTGCTTTTTGTGTAGCAATTCTGTCTCCAAACAAGCATCTGCCAAGGCCGCGTGCATAAGTTGGTCTCTGTCTATGTACGCATAAGTACCTGCATCTGTACCACTTAAGACAAATTTAAGAATAATGCCAATTTGATAAAACTATCATGTTTTTCTCCCTCTAATAGTTTGGTGTCGTTTGATACTTTTTAATTATTATGTATTACTTTTGGACTTTAGAAAAGTTTTATTTTAAGTTTTGAAACTTGAAAACAATTTTTTTTTTTGCTTTTTGGGTCACACCTGGTGATGCTCAGGAATTACTCCTGGTAGAGTTTGGGGGACCATATGGGATGTCGGGGATCGAACCCGCGTCGGCAGAGTGCAAGGTGAACACCCTACCCGCTGTGCTATTGCTCCAGCCCCTTGAAAACAATTTTTAAAAAAATTAAGTCACAGTGATTTATTGCTTATAAGTGGGTTGTTTCAGGCATATAATGTTCCAACAACAATCCCACCACCAATGACCTCTTCCCTACACCAACCACCCAAGTTCCCTGCCAGTCTGCCCTCTTGGCAGGAATATGACACATTTTTAACAAATGCATATTTTCTCTTCAACTAAATTTACAGAATTTCCAGAAAAATAAATTGACAAAGTCAATTTGTAGTGATAGATCACTATAGGAGTTTAACCTCTAAGTAAAAGAAAATGGAATCATTTAATATAATAGAGTATATGGCCTATTCTTCAATATATAATGAAGTTTTCAACTCTGACATCTAAAATACATGGCATTGAATTTTATTTTGTACTTTGATCTTATGGCAGTAATTACCATATCTTTTTGTCATAAATGAGGCTTTTAACCAAACCTCTCATAATGACCGTTCTTTCCCAGACCAAGAAAGCAAGTGGAGTTTAAGCAGTGTTTATAACGACTTTGCATATATTTTGCCTTCAGCCAAACCTGGAAAAGCTTTAGCTATTTTTCTAATCCCAGGGTCTTTATTACATGAACAAGGTTATTCTACAAATTGTCAAAGATTGATCACTATCGCTATAATCTGGTATCTTTAAGCAGTTTTTCAAGAACATATTAACATACTGAATCTTCGCCTACTCAAAGTTAAAGAAGTTGTTTTTAACTCAGAGTTAAAAAAGTCTTTAATCATCATTTTGGAGATTAGTAATTCTGGAGCTTTGCTCATCAGTCTGGAGACATCTAAATCTGGAGCCCCTATCAGAAAGCCAAGCTCGGAACCAGCAGCGGTCGGGAACCAGGAGGGCAGGTGCTGGCCTCTTCCCCCTGCTCGGCAGCTTTTGCAGGCACCTCTGCTGAACTGGGTCTCTGCAGGTGGGGTCCGGAATCGAGCTGGAGCCCATTGGGGAGCCGCCTGCTGACTGCCTGGGGGCCACTTGGTCCCCCAAGAGCTGGTGAAAAGCACTGCGGGCCAGTGCGGGACGTGAGCCTGAGCCCAGTCTCTTGGGAAACTCACCCTTCTGCCTCCTGGGCAGCAGCGGGGGGTTCACAAAGCCCCCTGGTCTGTGCTAACCCCACAGCTGGCTTCAAAGAGCCCAGGAGGATCCTCGGAGAGCCCGAGCCTGCTGCAAGCTCCTTCTGCCAGCGCATCGCTGGCAGTGACCACCCCCAGATGGGGCGCTGGACACCTCTCTGGCCATCCCCCGAGGGCGGCGCTCAGTGTCATCAATTTCCCACCCGCCCGCAGGCTCAGCGCCCCCTCCCCGTCCCCTAATGTCCAGTGCCCCACTGTCCTCAATGTCCCGTGCCCCGCTGTCCCTCAATCTCCCCAGCGCGGGAGAGCCATGTGTTTCCCTCCAGCCTTGGAGGGAAGCGCAGAGGCCCGACTTCAGACCCACGGGCCAATCAGCGGATGAATGGTTGTCCGCGGGGCCTCCCATTGGTCAGAAGTCAGTTCTTCCCGATTCTGTTCTCAGGAAGGGACGGAGGTTGCAGCTCTTTTGAATCTTAAGGCCTTAGAGCCTATGTGGCCGCAGGCACTGCTCTGCTGAGGCCATTTGTTTGGTCTCTAAGGAGTTTTCTGCTCTGCCACTGAACCTGCACCTCACTGCTGTTGCTTCCTGCCAGGCTGTGCCTTTGAAGGTAAGTAGCTCCTCTGCTCTAGGGAGGAAATGGTGGCCTTGAAAGTCTGGGTGGGGCCGACCCCAGGCACTCGAGGGACCTCAGCCCCGAGACAAAGAGGTTGTTTCATTTTTTAAAAATTTTAATTGGGGTTGGAGCAAAGCAGGGAGCATCAGTCCAAGTCCCAACCTCTGGTTCGAAGTGAGGGTAATTTCTGGAAGGGCCTTGCGAGACAGCCGCGCTTGCTGTTCCTGTATGTGAGCACGTCTGTGGGGTGCGCAGAGGCTGCGCTTAGGGAGCGCCATAGGAACTTTGATGAACACATTTTCCGTTCGTAATCACACCCCACAGGTGCTGAGTAATATTGTTTCTCCGTGGGGTCCTGGATTTCCCCTTTTTAACAAGCTCATGATCACAACAACAAGGAAGGTTGTGTCTGAGCCAAAAATCAGATTTACGCTCCCCTCCAATAAACCCAAACTTACAAAATAAATCCACCCTCGAAAAGAACAAGAAAAAAAGAGGGTGCAAAAGAAGAGGGGTGAGGGCTTTCCTGTAATAAGCGAGGCTGTGGCGCCCCCCCCCCCACTTCTTCCATTTTCTTGGTCTCTGGTGTTCTCCGCCATGTTGGCATTTCCCCTGGTAATCCCCATCAGCTCAGCCTACCAGGCTCCACCCACCTTGGGTACAGCATATTATTTTTATTCTTATTATTGCTTTTTGAGTCAAATCTGGTGATTCTCAGGGCATCCTCTTGGCTCTGCACCCAAGAATTACTCCTGGCGGTGCTCAGGAGACCATTTGGGATGTTGGGGATTGAGTCTGGGTCCGCCCAGGCAAGACAAATGCCCCCCCTGCTGTACTATCACTCCGACCCCACCACTGCCCTATATTTCGATTTGGAGGCAGAGGTGTTGGGCCACACCTGGCCTGCCCAGGACTTACCCTGGACTCCGTGCTCAGGGATCACTCCTGGAAGGGTTTGGGAGTGCTGATTTAGTGCCTAGAATTTCCATGGTGGGTGGATGGTAAAGCCGGAGGATGTGGGTGGGAGGCTGAAGACTGAAGGCACTGGAAGGAAAGGAAAGCGAAAGTACCAAAAGGCAGCAGAGCAGCAGCCTGCAAAGCAAAACCCACAAACAAACATCCAACCCCCTGGGACTAACCTACCTGGGGCTGGACTTGGATGGGCCTCCCTGAGCCCTGGTGCTGGTGGCAGGCAGGCCGGAGCAGGCAGGGTGAGCTATGAAGTGGGCTGGCAGGTGTTTGGAAGTCCAGCAGAAGCAGGAGGGACTCGGGGTCAGGGAAGGGGCTCTGGGACCAGAGGCCAGGGCCCCCCCTTGCTGCTCACCTCTGGGTGACCAAGATGATGCCGGAGCCTGATTTTTTATCCTCTGTGCTGAGGGATGAAGCAGAGTTAGCAGAGATCAATGCCTCTGAATAAGCAGGGACTTCTGCAGAGCTGGTGCTCTAGGGAGGAGAATGAGAGGAGGGAGAGGAGAGAGGGAAGAGAGAAAGATAAGTGAGAGGCTGAGTGGAAAGGACTGAAATGGGAGGCTGAGCACGGGGGAGAGAGAAAAGAGGAGGAAGGAGAGGAGGGAGCCCAGATAAATAGGAAGTCTGGGAAGGGGGAAGAGAGAGACAGAGACAGAGACAGAGAGAAGAGCGAGAGTGTGAGGGAGAGAAGGAGGGATGGTAGATAGGAGTTTTAGGGGAGAGTGAGGGAGCAGAAAGGAAGGGAGGAAAAGAGATTAGAGGCCAGTGGAGAAAAGATGGAGGCGGGTGAGGGGCCCAGAGATATTGCACAGCGGGATATGCACATTTGCCTTGCATCCTTGACAAGACTTCCATCCCAGGCATCCCATATGGTTCCCTGAGCACCACCAGGAGTAATTCCTGAATGCAGAGCCAGGAGCTACCCATGAGCATCACCAGGTGTGACCCAAAAAGCCAAAAAAAAAAAAAAAAACCAAAAAGACAAGGGGAAGAGAAGAGCAGGGAGAAAGAAGGAAAGGGAGAGAGAGGTGCAGAGAACTAAAGGACGAGAGGGAGGAGAGGTAGAGGAGAATTAGAATTAGCGGAAAGAGAAAGTGAGAGCTGGGAAGAGAGGGAGGAGAGATGGAGGGAAAGGGGAAATTCCAAAAGGGGGAGCCGCCCATTGCTTGGGCTGGAAATAGGCCCAGAAGGACTGTGTTGCTTTATCGCCTTCTTGTAGGAGGAAGGCCAAGGTCAGGAGAAATTCCTTCAGCTCTTGAATAGCACAGCAGAGGGACAGCTGAGGACAGTTGTCATATCTAAACACAACACACTTCAATCTGGATTCCGAAATATTGGGGGCAGGGGTTGGCTTAACCCCCCTGCCGCTCCACTGGGATTGCTCAAGTTCTTCCCAGTGGAGTTTTCACACTCACATTTCTTTCTGGGTGCTTGTGTTCCTTTGTCAAGTTCCATAAGACGAGTCATTAGCATCATAACACAGAGCCCAGAGCCCGGCACACTTCTGCAAAGCCAACACTCCTGGGAGAAGAGTTAGGAGGAGGAAAGAGGGAGAGGGAGACAGGAGAGAGAAAGATAAGGGAGGGGACGAATGGGAGGGGAAGAAAGGCGGAGAGAGAGAAGAGGGAGAAGAGGGAACCCGGAGAAACAGGAAGTGAAATGGAGAGCAGAGAGGCCCTTCAAGTTCTTTTCTTTAGCATCATACAAAGTAGCCCAGAGCCTTAACTGTTTGCTTCTCTTTTTGTTCTCTTAGGTTCTCTGCCGTTTCAAAGATCATCTCCTTGGTGAGTACCTCGATCATGTGGTACTGCTAACAGTAGGAATATGTGCTGTCATATTTTTTGTCCGTGCCAGGTGTCAGGGAGCCTTTGGGGTCCCCAACAGTATCAGGACAGAAGTTCTCTTCTACCTCCAAGGCCACCAGGGGAACGGTTGAAAACTCACGGGTCCGGCACAGTTCTAAAAAAGGCTTTTAATAATACAAAAGCTCTACCACCGCAATCCAGTGTAATGAAAGAACTCTAGTCCTGATCAGAACTTAGACCATACATGAAAGCCCAAGTCTCCCACCAAAGAGGATCCTACCAGAAAGGAGCCCCACTAAAGAGAGTCCTACCAGAAAGGAGTCCCACCAAAGAGAGAAAATCTCACCTGAGAGAGAGTTCTACCAAAGAGGAATCTACCCAAAAAAGGGCGAGTACCTCCATTTAGTCCCCTTATATTCACTAAAGTAATCCTAAATGTTGACAGGGAGGATGGAGCCTTCAACAAAGAACCCTAAACAGCTTCTGGATAGTAAAAGAGTGTAGGGGCCGGAGCAATAGCCCAGCGGGTAGGGCGTTTGCCTTGCATGCGGCTGGCCCATGCTGGCCTGGGTTCGATCCCCAGCATCCCATATGGTCCCCGAGCACCGCCAGGAGTGATTCCTGAGTGTAGAGCCAGGGAGAAACCCCTGAGCATTGCCGGGTATGACCCAAAAAAGCAAAAAAAAAAGAAAAGAAAAAAGAAAAGAGTGTAGAAGGGTGGTGCCACACCATATTATAGGTATAAACAAAGGATTATGCCAAGGACTAATTCCTTCTTCTGAGATCACCTCTTATGTAACACACTGGGAGAGAGAGAGAGAGGGATGGTATAAAATAATGCATCTTAATTTCATGGGCTTCATGTAATCTAGATGGTACCAACAAGGTCCTTCTTATTTATTATCTGCACCAGGGTGATTTTGAGTATCTTGTCTCTGTATATTGAAAGGGTCATATTCGCCTGCTTGAGGGCAAACTAGTATGATCCTTGCTATAATCTTAGATAGTCTCAATGTAGCCTATCTAAGATTGGCTAGATAGTCTCCTGGTAAATTCTAACTGTCCCATGCTGGGTCCAGTGGGTGTAAATTCTAACTGTCCCATGCTGGGTCCAGTGGGTGGTAGTCTCCTGGTAAATTCTAACTGTCCCACGCTGGGTCCAGTGGGTGTAAAGAGGAGCTGTGCCCAATCTGTCTCTGTCTCTGTCTTCCCGTTCATCATTGATTTGCTCGAGCGGGCCCCAGTAACACCTCCATATGTCCTGTTTCATGCTAGTAGAGCCCAAGGCATCTGCTTGCTCCAGGAACATAAAGAGCCTCAATCCATTCCGGAATGAGGTCTATAATTGTTACTGGTATTTGGCATATATATCAAATACAACACGGGTAGCTTGCCAGGCTTTGCCGTGTAGGTAGCATACTCTTGTAGGCATCTCTAAGTCCAGCATTTATTGATGAACCGCGCGAGCCGGGCGCTGATAGGCTGGTCTGCTGGGTGGAGGTCTGACGAGAGAGAAGTCCGGATGTGGAAAATGGAGGCCCACATGGAGTGGGGGGTCGTCTGGCTTGTTGTGAGGCTCTGCTGGGGTGGTGGGCCAGGGCTAGAACCCACCATCCCTTCCGGGCGCTTCGTGAGCAGCTGGTCACAGGGAGAGCCAGGAGCAGCTCTGCCCCATGTCTGCAATTCTCTAGATAACATAAAAATCTTAGTAGATGTATAATATCACGAGGCACCCGGGAGGGATGGCGGGTTCTAGCCCTGGCCCGCCACCCCAGCAGAGCCTCGCAACAAGAAAGACGACCTCCATTTTCCACATCCGGACTTCCCTCTCATCAGAACTCCACCCAGCCTATCACAGCCCGGCTTGCGCGCCACTCTGCAGCCGCACAGTTCATCAACAAATGCTGGATTTAGAGATGACTACAAGAGTATGCTACCCACAGAGCAGAGCCTGGCAAGCTACCCGTGTCATATTTGATATGCCAAATACTAGTAACAGTTATAGACCTCATTTCCATGACCTGATGGAATTGTTTGAGGCTCTTTATGTTCCTGGAGCAAGTAGGTGCCCTTGGGCTCTACTAGCATGAGACAGGACATATGGAGATGTTACTGGTGCCTGCTTGAGCAAATCGATGATGAATGGGAAGACAGTGATACAGTGATACAGTGAGATGTATAATAATAAGTCAGAAGATACCTATTCAGAGTCAAGGTGACTTCTGTGACTGCCACACCCTTTATCAGTGTTTACATAGAAGAGAGATCTCATTAGAATGAACCCTGGCTTAACATGTAAATGGATTAAACTGTGAGTGGATAAAACAGCAAAGGTCCCAAGCTAGCTAAGCCTGTCATCCAACAGCCAGGCACTGTTCTCAAGGCTTTCCGTGGAGGCAACAGCGGATCCTGCTTGCTGCTCCCATCCTGGTGGTTTGGAGAGTGAAGTGGAAGCGATAATCAATATGCCCGATACAGGCCCCGAGGTCTGGCAGTTGAACCCCACTGCTCTCATGAAAGCTAATCATGGCACAGCACTTCCCAAGTAATGCCTTTATTTTGAGCTGTCGCCTCATTTTATAAACAGGAGCTGAGAGGGGCGGCCAGCGGCGGCGACCCGGCATCCAATCGTCCCCGAGCACCGCGAAATTCTGAGCAGGCCAGGATAACCCCTAGCACCCGCAAAAAAAAAAAAAAAAAATGAAGGGAAGCGAGAACTCCTGCTCTCCACAGAAATGGTTAAGAGAGTCCGCATTGTTTCTCGGGAAATTTCCACTGGACAAGAAATAGATGGTTTAGAGGGATGGCAAATAACCACGTTGTTTATAGAAGATTTAGAGAGACCGCAAACAACCACCTGCAAAAGCACCCTGGGAGGGTTATAGGTATAAACAAAGGTATAAATAAATTACACCAAGGACTAATCCTTTCTTCAGAGATTCTCTTATATAAAACACTAGGGAGAGAGAGAGAGAGAGAGAGAGAGAGAGAGAGAGAGAGAGAGAGAGAGAGAGAGAGAGAGAGAGAGCTGGTAGCTGGTATAAAATAATACATCTTAATTTCATGGGCTTCATGTAATCTAGATGGTACCAACAAGGTCCTTCTTATTTATTATCTGCACCAGGGTGATTCTGAGTATCTTGTTCTCCATATACTGAGTCATACTCGCCTGCTTGAGGGCAAACTGGTATGGTCCTCCCTATAAGACTATCATCTTAAATGATAGTCTCAGCATAGCCAGGGTGATGGTCTCCTGGTAAATTCTTTTTTTTTCTTTTTTGGGTCACACCCGGCAATGCTCAGGGGTTACTCCTGACTCTACACTCAGGATTTACTCCTGGCGGCGCCGGGGGACCATATGGGATGCCAGGGAATCGAGCCCAGGTTGGCCGCTAGCAAGGCAAATGCCTTACCCGCTGTGCTATCCCTCCGGCCCCTCTCCTGGTAAATTCTAACTGTCCCGTACTGGGTCCAGTGGGTATAAAGAGGAGCTGTGCTCAGTCTATATAACATAGAAGTCTTAGCAGATGTATAACAATAAGTCAGAAGTTACTCATTCAGAGTCAAGGTGACTTCTGTAACTGCCACATCCTCCATCACTGTTTACATAGAAGAGAGATCTCATTAGTATGAACCCTGGCTTGAAAACATGTAAATAGATTAAACTGTGAGTGGATAAAACAGCAAAGCTCCCAAGCTAGCTAGGCCTGTAATCCAACAGGGGATCATATGGGGTGCCAAGGGTCAAACTCTGGCCCTAAACACTCTATGATAATGACTCTGGCCCCCATAAGTGAAACTTTTATTGTGGGTCTCTCATGAACTGAGTTTCCTCTTAGATGTCATGATCATGAAGACTGCTTTGGTCTTTCATTTAGGAATGTTTTTCTCTATTGCAGATCTTAGAGAACTCAGAGTAATGACTGAGTGGGATTAATGCTTCTAACTAAAAACTAAAGCAGCAGTAAAATTCCTGGCTCTGCCGGGTAAGTTCTCATTCAAATCTTTTTTGCTTTCTTGCTTCATTTCCTGATACTCATGACATCCCTGTGTATCTCAGCTCTTCCCTTTGTGGGGGAGAGGATGAGGATGGCCTAGTGGGGGAGAGATTGGGCCAGCTCAGGGGCGGTTCTTGGCTCAGCCTCACCCTGTACTGTCGCTCTGCCCTCCGCCTCCTTTAATGGAGGCCAAATTGAAGGTCCATGTATTCCGAGCACACGATCTCCAACACAGCCGCTCTGTCAGGTCCCTGCATCTGTCTCTCTTTGTAGCTCAGCCTTGGTGGGCCATTTTCTGCTTTCCCCACTTGCAAAGGCAGACCTGGCCTCCCTCTGCATGATGAAAAACTAAAAGATGATTTAAAAAAAATTTTTTTTTTTGCAAAAGGAAAACGAACTCTATGATAGGAGGACTGGCGGCTAGAGAAGTTTTATGTTACTAAGTAGTGTGGAGGCGCAGAGATCTCTCAGAGGGAGCTGTTTATTTTCTTAATTAAAAAATATTTTAATTTTTGTAATTGTATCACAGTGAGATACACAGTTACAAAGTTGTTCATGATTGGGTTTCAAGTCATACAATGTTTAACACCCATCCCTTCACCAGTGTACATTTCCCAACACCAATGTCCCTAGTTGCTCTCCCAAACTCTTCCCCCCCACACTATGGCGGGTACTCTTCACTCTCTTCTCTCTCTCTCTCTCTCTCTCTCTCTGTGTCTCTCCCCTCTCTCTCTCTCTCATAATGCCTTTATGGGCACTATGATTTGCAATACAGATACTAAAATGGTAGCACGTGTATCCCTTTCAACACTCAGTTCTTGTCCAGAGTGATCATTTCCAACTATTACTGTCATACTGGTCCCTTCTCTATCCTAATTGCCCTCAGCCCCCACTTACTTGTGGCAAGCTCCCAACCATTGACCATTCCTCCTGGTCTCTCTTTTTCCCTGGCCTTGGAGATCAGTCTCGCATTTCTTTTTTTACATCACATCAGAGGGGAACTTCTTATTGTTGAGGTGATTATCCTTGGTGGATGAACTGTCTGATAGTTAACATCTCACAGGAGATTGAGATGGGAGCTCAAGGAGAAAAATGGGATAGATCTTATCTTATGTACAAATAACGATAGTTATGGCGAGACTGCAATATCTTGAACCTTGAATTTGAAATTAGTGTTTCAGCTGAACTGTTTCTCCAAGCCATCAGGAGTTCTAAGAGCAGCATATCCCCTGAGGATCCCATTCAACGAGAGGACTAATTTGAAAACAGAACAGTCTTTTGCTCCGGTATGTCATGAATACTATCTATGGAATATACTTTTCACACCCGAGCCACCCCCCACCAACCACCCCGGGGCCGCCAAGGAGCCGGACGACCCGCCAGCAGGCCGACCCCAGACGCCCCCGCGGCCCCCCCGCCCCAATACTCATTTTATTTTAACCCACATTCTCATTGCAGTGGTTTGCAATACTGTTAATGATAATTTCATGCATGCATTGTTCCAATACCATAACCCTCACTAGACTGCCCACTCTCTCCCACCAGTGTATCATGTAACCAGTGTATCTCCCCAGATAAGCTCAGTTCTAGACCAACTCTTCAGTTCTGTTGCCTTTGGCCACCCTTGTTGCTCCTTACTATGTCAACTTAAAGACCACAGGTGGAGAGGGATGAATCGTGTCTGTCTCTCTCCATCCTACTGACTTCACTCAGCATGGTACCCATACTTCCACCCATGTAGCAGCAAATGGCATGAGTTTATCTTTTTTTATAGCTGCGATGTATAGAGAATACTAACCTTAGACTTAGCTGTCATTCACATTGGGTTTCATGGTCACCACCACCAAGAATTTTCTTATGATGAGAATTTAAGGTCAAGTATTTGTATCCACTTTATTCTATTTGCAGGAAGTAACGCGAGGAAAGGTGTCTACTTTCTACGGGGGAAAGATGTCTACTGAAAATCGTTTTTCTCCTCGAAATAACACTGAAGCAAGAAAGTGAAAACTCCAGAAAATGCACTGAGGAAGAAATGAGGGGATCAGAAGGAAAAGACCAGCTCTTTAACAAGTCTGAAATGAAAGAAGTGTTTAAACTAGTTTATAAAGATAATGTGCTTTATGGTTGCAGTAAATCGGTCGGGTACCTCTCATGGAACAATGGAAATAACAGGGGCTCTGCCACCTGCTTTGTTTTCAACAAGCTGTTCATTTTCACTTGTTGGCATGTAGTAAGAGATATTGTGGAAGGAGAAAGGGATCGAACCAAGTGGGCAGGAATAGTGAGTGCATGTGTAACGGTGTCATTTGGGTATGAAACGGAGATAGAGAAGGAGAAGAACAGCCTTCTCTCTTGCCCCTTGGCTTGAGGTTGCTGACGAAAGTCTAGATTATGCTGTTCTGAAACTGAAGCCAGCAGAGGGAGTCCAGGTTCCTGACGGACTCTATAATGGATTTGCTCCTAGGAATATGGTAGCAAGTTGTCTTTTATTGGTCATCCAGATGGAAAGCCAAAGTCTAGGGTAAAGGTTTCTGTGGAGAAGAGAAAACAGGAATGTGGGGCTAGGGAGGCTGAGATTCCATATGGCCACATGTCCACTCAGAGGGGTTTCAAGGATGAAAGTACAGAGGAGAATGTGGGCACCTCTTTTCACCATGGGGCTTCTGGCTCCCCACTGTTAGAGTCAGAGGATTTGTTGGTGGCCATGTCTGCCTGGTCTGAAACAGAACTTGAAAGGAGGAAATAACTGTCTTATTTCACGTGATATTTCTATGTACTGCATCCTTAATCACATCAAGCAGAACTTTCCAGACTGGTATCAAGAAATAGTTAACAAGCCTGATGAAGAAATGTTGAGTCAGGAGTATTGAGGATATACAGTGTATGTTCCAGCTTTACGTAAATGAATATATTGTGCAGATAAGCAATGATGGCTGCACAAGTTATGGGAAATTCCCATGCTACTCACCAGGTGCCCAATCCTTTAACCGGTGTCCTGTGAGAACACTTCGACTAGATTTTGCGAAGTGAAAGAATTCTGGGCCAAAAACACATAGCAGAAACACCATCTGCACTTTTGTGTTTATTGAAATACTGTTCACAGTAACCAGAATCTGGAAACAACCTGAGTTGTTCCAGAATAGACTACTGGGGGCGGAGCGATAGCCCAGCAGGTAATGCGGATGCATCGCACGAGGCCGGCCTGTGCTGCCCGCCCGGGTTCAATCCCCGGCATCCCCATATGGTCCTCTGAGCACCGCCAGGAGTAATTCCTGAGTGCAGAGCCAGGAGAACATTTGTCGGGTGTGACCCACCCGACATTGTCGGTGTGACCAAAAAAGAAAAATTGTAGTTATGGTACTGGAGCAACAGAACAGTAGGTAGGATGTTTGAGGCGTTATATGTGTTAGGGCATTATATGCGGCCGGCCTAGGTTAAATACCCAGCATGGCTGCATTCATTTTTGTGGGATCACTTCATCACTTGACATCCCATTATTCGTAGATTTGCTTGAGCAGGTGCCAGTAATGTTTCCATTTTGTCCCTGGCACATGTCAGTGTAGCCCAATGGCATCTGCTTGCTTAGGAATATAAAGGGCCTCAAACCGTTCCATTCAGGGTCTAGATGAAAAAGTCTGACCATCTTGTAGGTGGGCGGCCAAGTGATCTTTTGACGTCACGTGGGATACAGTCGGTAACGGCTCTAGTCCAGCGGTCGTCTCCAAGTCACAGTACGTGTCCAGCCCATCTGATTTTCTATGCTTTGGCAAAGGACAAGTGTCCCTGACTCTCTATCACTGATGGAGGTCAGAACTCCGGATTCCTTCTCTCACTTGAGTGAGGCGTGATATTCCAAGCATAGCTCTTTTGATTCCTCTTTGGGAGACCCGAATAAGCGTTCTCATCCTGCTTTCATAGGACCCAGGTCTCTGAGGCGTATGTGAGATATCACTTGTATCACTTCACTTATATTCCCGTTGTTCATCGATTTACTCGAGCAGGTGCCAGTAACCTCTCCATTCTTTGGAGATGAGGTTCATTATTGTTATGGTTTTTGGCATATCAGATACACCATGGGTAGCTTGCCAGGCTCTTAAGATTCATGATAAAAATACAAATTCACATACCAAATTAAAAACATAATAAAGATGTTAAAAATTACATTCTCATCATTTAGGGAAATTTTCTCCACTTTTTTTTTTGATAGGGCTGTCAATCAAAAAACAGTTTAAATATTTGATGAGGCCAGTGACTCATGTGAGAGTACATGCCTCTCTTGTGAGGTCCAGAACCACATGCAAAAATCATTCAAGTAAAAAGTTCTCCCTTCAACCATTTTGTATTTTTATGTAAGAGCAGGAAAAATATTTTTTATGTCATATTTTGAAGCAAAAGGTCTATCATTTACAACCAAACTGGGAGCCTAGAAGATATTAAAAGTATCTGCTAGTCAAGAACTATCTGAAAACCACTGTTTTAGTAATCAGAGGATTGGAATGCACATTTTGACTGTTTGCTCTTATTTTGTTTTATTTTTTTTTTTTTGGGTCACACTCAGTGATGCTCAAGGGTTAATCCTAGGAATTACTCCTGGTGATACTCATGGGACAATATGGGATGTGAGATATAAAAATAAAAATAGTGTGAGAGAAATATCAAAGGGCAGGCAGTACATGGTTCGGGACTGCCAATAGCTGGAATCTCCCACAAGAGTGAGGGAGATCAAAGGTTAGGTAAGACAGAGAAGGGATCATTCTGCTAGTAATTGTTGAGAATGGTTACACCAGAGTAGAACTAGGCGTTGAACATAGACAAAAGGATATAATTAATAACGCTGAAATTATGTATTACTAGCCACAATATGTAAGCGGAGAGAGAGAGAGAGAGAGAGATAGGAAATCACAGCTGACTTTCTCCAGCAGTGCTCACACTGATGTGAAGTTGAGAGTTTAGTGTTTGGGGGGCCCCTGGGTATACAACCAGTGGCACTGCCAGGGATGAAGTTGATATTGTGGGAGAAGGGATAGATAAAACTGAGTGGGCAGGTGTAGTGAGTGTGTGAAAGCGTCATTTGGTTCTGAACAGGTCATAGAGAAGGAAAAGAACTGTTTTTCAGTTGCCCCGTGGTTTGAGGTCACTGACGAAAGTTTTGATTACGCTGATCTAAAACTGGACGCACGAGAGAGAGAGAGAGAGTCCATGAGCCTATGAACTATAAGAGACCTATTCCTGTATTTGGGGGCTCGATATATATTGTTGGTTATCCAGACAGAACACCTGGATGTTCATCAGACCGAACACCTGAAGAACCTGCCGTCGGTACTCATCAATACACTAGCTCGGCTCTTCACACGCTACCTGTCCAAATGCAAGGTGCCCTCCCAATGGAAAACCAGCAGGACAGTTCTACTGTTCAAGAAGGGAGACATTCATGACATCGGCAACTATCGCCCCCATCTGCCTGTTGTCTGTCATCTACAAGCTGTTTACACGAGTCATCCTGAACAGGATTAGCAGAGCACTAGATGAAGGACAACCATGCGAGCAAGCAGGCTTCCGGAAAGGATTGGTGGTGGAAATGGGGCACTGGTGGAGGGATGGGTGCTGGAACACTGTATTGTAGAGACCCAATCATGAACATCCTTGTAATTCTGTATATCACACGGTATAATAAGGATTGGGGAAGATGAAGGAGTAACAGAGACAGAGAGAACGGGAGCGAAGGAAGAAATGCCTGCTCTGGAGCTGGGAGAGGGAACTGTGGGGACATTGCTGGTGGGAATGGGGCACTGGTGAAAGGATGGGTGCAATTTAAAAAAAAACTGTGTGTTGAAAGCCGGTAAATAACAAACTTGATAACCTCTTTGAACTTTGATTGCAAATCTAATGCCTAAGGGATGGGGAGGGTAAGCGGGTAGGGGGCAGGGTGGGGGGCTGGGGTGGAGACATAAGGAAATCCCCGCCCAGCGGGCGTTTGCTCCCCCCCCGCCGGCCCGTTCACCCGGCATCCCATATGGTCCCCCCCGAGCACCGCCAGGAGTAATTCCTGAGTGCAGAGCCAGGAGAAACCCCTGAGCATTGCGGGTGGACCCAAAAAGCAAAAAAAAAGAAATGCCTGCTATAGAGGCAGGCTGCGGGTGTTGTGGAGGGAGGGAAACTGGGGACATTGGTGTTGGGAAATGTGCACTGGTGAAGCGATGGATGCTGGAACATTGTGTGACAGAAGTCACCAATCGATGAATAACAATTGAGCAAATCGATGAATAATGGGATACCAAGTGATAAAAATATTAGAAGAATATAAATAAATAAAAATATTTGTTAAAAATCTTATTAGGGTTTTTTTTCCCCACTGCACTATACATTGCCTCTTTGGGTACCAACTCCATGTCATAATTTGTGTTATGGAGCAGACATACTTCTAGAGGTCCAACTTTTGAATACCAATTCCCTGTCTAGCTAAACAGAAAACGAGGAGCAAATTGCTTAAATCCCCTAACCACAGTCTTTTTATAAAATGAGACCAAGAATGGCTCTTGGTAGAATCAAGTTAGGTAGCCATTGTTGGTCTTACTTTTGTCTTTCCAATCTTGAAATATATTGTTTTGTTTGGGGCCCATACCTGGCTGCCCAGGGCTTACTCTGACTCTGTGCTCAGGGATCACTCCTGGAGGACTCGGGCGCTGTATGAGTGCTCCACATCTCACCTGGGTCACCTAGGTGCAAGACAAGTGATTACACACTCCACCATCTCTTGGCCCCTGAAATTCATTGTTTTCAAAATGGCGTTGTTGAGTTCATTGAACCTGGCCTTCAGGAAGGCTGGCTGGAGATTCTAGAAACCATGCTGGGAAATTTCTGCTCAAGGGCAGCAGTAAGAACAAAGCCCAGCAGAAACTTTGAGAATGGTGCTTTTGAGGATCAATGAAGAACTCCTTTTCCTTTATGTCTGGGAGTCAAGGAGGAATTAGTTCATCAAGGTAGAGGATGAAAACGTGAGAGGAAATACTAATGCCAAGTAAAGGAACAACTGATCCAAGGAACGGGAAGCATATCTTTAAAAATGTATGATGGCATGTGAAGGGCTCTTCCCACAGCTGGAAAAGGGAACAGGGATAGTCACCTTAACCTAAGAACTGCCATTTAAAGCAGTAGCAGCAGCAGCTGTTTTGCACCTACATCATCGCAATGAAAGCCTGTCACACAGGGTGTAGGGAGCCTGTGGTCGGCCAGCTCTTAGAAAAGTTCTGAGATAAGCCCCCAGATGGCATAAGGGCACAACACAGTGGTTGCCCAATGTGGAGCTAGCTTGAAGTCCCCTATCTTGATCGGCTAGTTCTCGGGAAACATAAACCTGCCCAGCTTCTACCACTCTATCAGGCAAAGCCATCCAATCAGTTGGGAGCTTACCATGGAAAAGTGAAAAATTGGTGTTCGCACACAGAGGGGAGTGGGCTTGTGGTTTTAGGGTTTATAAGGAGCTCTGACAGCAGAGTTGGGGTCGCTCTCTTCTTAGCAGGGACGGGCCTGACTTGGTAGTTCTGGACTTGGTCCGTGCTTGCTTGGCTTGTGTCTCCTCAATAAAGCTTTTTGTTTGCTTTGAGTTGTGTTGCGGGTTCCAGACCCTAACACCATGACAGAGATCAACAAAATCCATAACCCTAACAGTCTAATCTTATTAAAGATAAAATTCATAACATCTATTGCTATTTTTCTGTAACCTATCTTGAATCTGAGAAGTATGGTTTTAATCGGCTGTGATATCAATCTCATCATGATGTCACTGTCACTGTCACTATCTTCACTGTCACTGTCTTCCCGTTCATCATTGACTTGCTCGAGCGGGCCCCAGTAACATCTCCATATGTCCTGTCTCATGCTAGTAGAGCCCAAGGCATCTGCTTGCTCCAGGAACATAAAGAGCCTCAATCCATTCCGGAATGAGGTCTATAATTGTTACTGGTATTTGGCATATATATCAAATACAACACGGGTAGCTTGCCAGGCTCTGCCGTGCAGGTAGCATACTCTTGTAGGCATCTCTAAGTCCAGCATTTATTGATGAACCGCGCGGCTGCTTGCGGCGCTGAGCCGGGCGCTGATAGGCTGGTCTGCTGGGTGGAGGTCTGGCGAGAGAGAAGTCCGGATGTGGAAAATGGAGGCCCTCATGGAGTGGGGGGGTCGTCTGGCTAGTTGCGAGGCTCTGCTGGGATGGTGGGCCAGGGCTAGAACCCACCATCCCTCCCGGGGCGCCTCGTGAGCGGCTGGTCACAGGGAGAGCCAGTAGCAGCTCATCATGATTCCTGCCCTATTTATGTGCTAGTTAACATCATGCTCCTTGAGGTGTTGCAGGTGTGGCTGCAGTGCCCGGTTGAGTTGGCAGGTGGCAGACAGGAGACAGACTTGTCTACACCCAGGGCTCTGCCCCGTGGGTCCTGGATGGTTGATGGTCTGACATGGAAAAAGATTGGGACCCTGGGATGAACCCAGTGCCACGGCAGAGCCTGGCAAGCTACCCGTGGTGTATTCGATATGCCAAAAACAGTAACAATAATGGACCTCATTCCCAAGGAATGGACACCTTACTGGAGCCCGTTCGAGCAAAAGCGATGAACAACGGGAAGACAAGTGATACAAGTGGTATCAATCTACACTTTTAATCTGAACTCACTTAGATTACACATTAGCCATCACCCAAATAATAAACAAGTATAGCTCTTTGTTTTACCAACAGATTTTTTAAAAAATGAAATCACCATGAGATAAAGTTATAAAATTGTTCATGATTGGGTTTCGGTTATACAATATTCAACACTGTCCCTTCACCAGTGTATGTTTCCCACAACCAGTGCCCCCCGGGTCCCTTTTCTACCCCCTAGTGGCTTTTCCATCTTTCAACCCCCATCTGCCTATAAGGCAGACTCTCTCTCTCTCTCTCTCTCTCTCTCTCTCTCTCTCTCTCTCTCTCTCTCTCTCTCCCTCCCTCCCTTGTCTCTCTCCCCCTCTCTCACCATTTCTTTCTCTTTCCTTTTTGGTCATTATGGCTTGTGCTACAGGTGCTGTAAGTTTGTCATATAATCTCCCTTTCTTTTTAGTGCTCAATTCTTGTCCAGAGTGATCATTTCCAACTGTGATTGCCATAGTGGGGAGAGGGCAGTTAGGAAAGAGAAGTGACCACTATGATAACGAAAATTGGGAACCAATTATAGCCTGAGTCTTCCCTAGTCTTATCATTTTGGTCATAAAACCTAGAATAAGGGGCGGAGCGATAGCCCAGCAGGTAGGGCGTTTGCCTTGCATGCGGCCGGCCCATGCCGGCCGAGTTCGATCCTCAGCATCCCATATAGTCCTGCGAGCACGCCAGGAGTAATTCCTGAGTGCAGAGCCAGGAGAACCCCTGAGCATTGCCGGGTGTGACCCAAAAAGCAAAAAAACCCCAAAAAACAACAACAAAACCCTAGAATAAGTCCATTTAGCACGTGTCTTCTCAACATAAGTAATGTGGAATGAGCAAAAGAAAATAAACCCACCCAAGGACCCACATTTGCTCTATACATAGACGATATAAAGATATAAACCTGTCATTCACCAAATTGCTTCATCCATTTGGACTGGGTCTCTTTGCAGAGGTTGGAGTTGAGCAATTAACTGTTACGTGGCCACGCGCCGCTGGGGCCAGCAGGTGGCGTCTGCATTCCCGGGCGCCGACAGAGCAGTAAGGGGGCGTGGCTCTGCATCCGTGACTGACAGCTAAGGATGTGGGATGGAGAGAGGGTGTGTTTGTGTGTGTGTGTGTGTGGCGGGGGGGGCCGTGGGGAGGGGACAAGATAAAATAATAAGAGCCTGAGCAAGGAGCGTGTCTGGGTGTAAGCTCGGGAGTGCACCAGTGAGGGAAAGAGCTGGAGCCACTGACATCGATCCCAATGCATTAAATAAAAGAAATAATACCAGGGAGGGGGGAGCAGGTATTCCATTTCTGGGATCCTAGTTGCAAAGTCGGGGGGGTGCGCCGTGCCGTGGAGGGTCGCTAGTGTGCACGTAGATGCTGGGTGGGTGGGGAGGAAGCCCCCGGTGGCCTGCGCGCCCGGCCGGGGAGCGCCGCTGCGTGCTGCCGGCGGCTGAGCCGAGAGCCACAGGGGAGGGGAGCTGTCGCCCCGCGGTGACAGCCAGCCCGGCGCGCGGTGCCCGGGCGGGGAGGGGCGGGGAGAGGGGCAGGGGAGCCCCGCGTGTCTTCCCGAGCGCGCTCGTGCGGCGCGATCCCACCCCAGCGTCTGCAGAGCCCGAGGCGCAACTGGTGCGAGGGCTGGTGCTGGCCCGGCCGTGCGTCCTGCTCGCGGCCGCCGGGGGGCTCCGGCCGCGCCCGCCTGCCCGCCGGGTGGGGGCTTTGCAAGGCGGGTGGGGGCTGTCTGTAGGGGGTGGGCCTTTTGCCTAGAGCCGGACATTTGCATGAAGCCACTCGACCCCACGGAGCAGCGGCAGCAGCGGCAGCAGCGGCGGAGCCCGGCAGCGGCGCTGCGCGGTCCAGAGCCAGGCGGCCCCTGGTCTCCGGGCCCCGGTGGATGCGCGGCTGGGGGAGGGGCCCATGGGCCGGAGCTGAGGCTGCCCGGGGCGGCGGGGCGCGGGGCGGGGGCGCGGTCGAGGCCCGGAGGCGGCGGCGCAGGAGGAAGCGGAGGAGGGCGGGGCGCGCGCCGGGCCCGGGAGGCGACCAGCACCGCGCCACCGCCGCAGCCCCGGGCTCGCCATGCTCCTGGCCTCGGCCGTGGTGGTCTGGGAATGGCTGAACGAGCACGGCCGCTGGCGCCCCTACAGCCCGGCCGTGAGCCACCACATCGAGGCGGTGGTCCGCGCCGGCCCCGCGCGGGGGCAGCGTGGTGCTGGGCCAGGTGGACAGCCGGCTCGCGCCCTACATCATCGACCTGCAGTCCATGAACCAGTTCCGCCAGGACACGGGTGAGCTCTCCAACAACCCCCCCCACTGCCCCGCTGGGCCCGCGCCCACCTCCCCGCCCTGCCCCGAGGAGGGAGGAGGAAGAGGTGGAGGAGGGAGGAGGAGGAGGAGGAGGAGGGAGGAGGAGGGAGGGAGAAGAGGAGGAAGAGGAGGAGGAGGGGAGGAGGAGGGAGAAGAGGAGGTGGAGGAGGGGAGAAGAGGAGGAGGAAGAGGAGGGAGAAGGAGGAGAAGGAGGTGGAGGCGGAGGAGGCGGAGGAGGCGGCCACCTGCTTCCCCGAGAGCCAAGACGCCGCACCCCTCCCCGGACAGGGGTGTCGCCCAGAGATGGGCGCGGAAGGGGGCGCTGAGACTCCTCCCTCTCCATCAGCCCCTGCAATAAATGCCGCCGCGAGTGATCTCAGGACCGCGGGGTGGGGGTGTCCACCCAGCTGCAAACTAGCACCCCGCGAGAACACCCCCTCCACGCCCCTTTGGAGCGCTTGGTGGCCCAAAGTCCTCCCATGGGGCAATAAATGGCTGGGCTGCCCCCCCCACCACCTCCCATAGCAATCCCGGCCGGGACTTGCTTCCTGCTCTTACCCTCTCACCCCCACCCCCAGTTCAGTCGAGGTTCAGCCCTGCCTGGCCTCACTCACCTGCAAGACCCGCAACACACACTTCCCCCTACCCCAGCCACCCGCGTTTCTTCCCTCTTCCGGGGTCCTCTGGTGGCAAGTGGGGAAGGAAGGAGGAATCCCGGGGCGCCTGTGGCCTCCCTGGGAAGAGAAACTGGAATGGGGCATTCCAGGGCACGCGACCCCCTCCGACCCCCTCCGGGATGCCGATACTCGGCCTGAAGCAACAGGCCGCAGCAGCTGCGGGGAGGAGGGGGGGCGGGCAGGGGGGGGTTGCCCGGCGGGGAAGCCGCTGCCTTTGTCCACGGGAAGGCGGAGGCAGATTGCTAAGGAGAAACTGTCCCCAGCCTCCTGCTGAACGGCGCTTAGGTCTTTCCCGATGTGGCCCCCAGCCCCACGCGTCCCTCCCCAGCCGCCCCCACCCCCTGACCCGCCTTTGCAAGAGAGGAGGTCAGGAGGGGGGTCAGCAGGGGAGGAGGACGGCACCTCTGTCTGCTGGGTCGCCCAGTGTCCGTGCCTAACTGACCATCAGGGATAAGTGTCTTCCCCTTTGGGGGTTCTAAGGGTGGGGGCTGGTTCTGGGACGCGACTGGACATTTCCTGGAGTGGACGGGGAGAGCAGGTGTGGCGGTGTGTGAGGGCGGTGGGGGGACCGCACAGGCTGGCATGGGCTCAGCGGGTCAGAGAACAGCTGTTGCTGGGACATCTGCAGCGTCAGGGAAAGCCCCCCCATATCCGGTGTGTAATGAGGGCGGTCATGGGAAAGGGGGTATCTTTCTTTCACCCGCAAGTTCCCATCTTTAATCAGAAGTCTGCTTGTTTGCCCAGGACTTTGCAGGCACTGGCTCCTGGAGCGGGACTCTGGGGAAGGGGGTGGGAAAGGGATCCAGATGCTGGTTTGCATCTGGAGGGGCTTAAGCCCTGGTGGGGAGGGGAGGGTGATGCTGGCGGCCACTGGGAGAAGGAAGGGGTGAGGGAGGAATGCGGGGAGATTGAGAAAGAGGATTAAGTGGCTCCAGGGTAGGGCCACAGCCTGGCATTGTGCAATTTGGATTCAGATTGGGTGGAGGGTGAGGCTTTCAAGTCCGGGGGTGGGTGCCAGAGGGGGCGGGGGCTGGGGGGGGTGGGCCACGCGGAATCCGGCAATGTTCCTACCTGCCTGGGAAATACAGTTGTGCCGTAAAAGACCGGCAGGTGTTTTTAGATTTCTGACTCCGTCTCTTCAAACTCAGAAGGAGCCGGGTGAGGCAAACATCCAACCCGGGTCCTTCTGACGGGGGAGTTTGGGATCTCCACCACTCCATGGCGCTAGGAACCGGTCTCGGGAGCGGTTTCTACAGTTGTGGCCGGAAACGGGCTGAAAGAAACCACCCGCTTCCCCTTGACGCCTCGCTTTCCTGCGGAGAGCTCACTGCAGGCTTCTTGGTTCAAGCCCTTTTGCGTGGTTTCTCAGGCTCTCCTTCAAATGGTCAGTGGGTCAGCAGGGACCATCACCCCCTCCATGCTCTCCCATCAACCCCCTACACTGGTGTCCAAGGCGCTGGGCTGAATTCCCAGGAATGCTGGTTTTGTCAGGAACTTGTCATCTTAGAATAGAATCTCTGGTCCGAGCCCCCTCCCTCCCCTCTCCACCCCGCAGACACAGTTCCTTTCACTAAAGCTCTTTGAGGAGGCTGTGACAGGGCGGTCAGAACTTTAAATCAACAGCTCCCAGGCAACCCTTGCCCAGCTCTGGCAATGTTTCATGAAATGCCCCACGGCCCTGTTCGTGCCCCCCCCACACATCCCAGACACAGTCTGAAGCTGGGAACCAGCAACACCCCATGAACAAAGGGGTACTGGAAGTTCCCTGCCCAGAGGCGATTTCTCTCTTGCTTTGTGGCCTTCATAGAGGGACGTTTCCTGACATGGGAGCTTTGTTTTTCTTTTTAGAAGTTGTCTGTCCTGCCAAGTGCCTCCTGACTCTGTTCTTCCCTAGGCTCCTGACCTCGCCCAGCCTGTCTCCAGGGGGACAGCCAGGGGGGCTGCGACCCCCTCCACCCCGCCCACCTCTGTTGGCCCCCTTCTCTTCCAGACAGCCAGGGAGTGGGAGCTTCTGGCCACTTCTAGGCATTTGGGGCTAAAGAATCTGGAAGAGGGAAAGTGGAGGCGAGATTCCAAAAAATAAAATCCTGGTGGCTTCCCCAAGCCTTGCTTGGGTCCTTTCCATCCATGCTTATGTCCCTTGACCCTTGACCCGGCAGTGATTGAGCTGCTGATGGCTGCTGTTTTCCAGGGCCCCAGAAGCAGGAGGGGGCGGGCAGGGAAGACAGAGGCTAGGCATGGGGATGTTGGCTCTAGCTCTCATCCGCCCGAGACCCCGGTTCCTGTGGGGCCTGGAGCAAGTTCCTTACCTGCCAGGCCTCTCCTTTGGGTGGAACGATGAGCGGGCATTCAATGAGCGGGCGTTCGATGAGCGGGCATTCATTCTTGCCCTGTCTCAGGGGTGCACCTGCCCCAGATCCTTTTCAGCTCAGCTTCTCTGTTTGACTTTGGCCTCTTTTGTGACTTTGATGTGGTAAGAAGGGTCTGCTGGAGAGAGATAAAAGAGCTAGGGAAAGAAAAGCTGGTAAGTAGCTTCCACCGGACCCTCCTGCCTGTGTGAGCACAGGTGTCGAAGGACGCCTGCAGCCGCCAGGCGTGGCGGGAAGAGCAGCCTGTACCCGGCCTGGCCGTGCCAAAGCACATTGTGTGCGTTATCCTGACTCATCTCCCCAGTCACCGTGTGAATCAAAGGGGAGCGTGTGGGACCAAGGCCCCCACTCTCTGTCCCGGGTTCCGTGAACTTTGTCCGGTGCTGTTTCAGGTATCTGGGATGTAGCAATAACGAATGGCCACATCCTTCCCCTTGTGTAACGTTTGAGTCAGGGGAAAGGGGCCTGTGGGAGCAGCCTGGCAATTCTTGAGCACATCAGATAGAGGCAGGGAAGTGCCCAGAGGCGCAGATGTCCCCGGAGGGAGCTGCCCCCCGATAGATACTCAGGAGCCAGAGCATCCGGGTGCATTGGCCGTAGGTATTTGTGTTGTGATGACAGACGGGTTCCTCGCTCGTTTCCTTGTTGACGAACCGTCTGTATCCTAACCCCAGTCAAAGCCTTTTCCTTGTATCTCTGCACCATGGGGCCAGATGAATTTCTCGGGATCATTTAGTGCATGGTTTTGATTACTCAGGATTAACTGACCCTGGGAACTAGAGAACACTCCATAAATAAACAAAGAAGAACTTGAACGCCCCGAGCTTAGAGGGGGTCGGGGCAGGAGATTCTTCTCTTTTTCTCTTTTTTTGTTTTATTTTCCCCCTCCCCTCATTGGGCAGAGGCACTCCGCGGGCGTGGGCGTTGCTTTCTAAGAGTGTGTGACTCACTGCCACTTATGGGGTGCCTGCTTGTGGGTTCCACTCGGGCCCAGGCACTTTGGGGAAACTGTACTGCGCACAGTGGGAGCTCAGGGGGCTGGCGCGGGCTCCTAGGCCGACTCCCAGGCCTAGTTTCTGGAGATGCTGACCCGGAGCTAGAGGGTATTGCTGGGCACAGCCCCAGGGGAGTCTAAAGCAGGTGGTCCCGGACCCCCCCACCCCCCCCCAGGCCTTCTGCTGCTCTCGGCTAAGTCTGACCATTCCTCATTCATCTGCCACTGATTTTTTTTTTTTTTTTTGGCACCTCATGCTTTCTCACTTGGAGCTAATTAAAAAGCAGCTTTGGGTGTCATCACTCCCCAGAGTCACAAATTTCCCTACAAATAATTTGACTATGGGTTTAAAGAAAAAAAAAAAGAGGTTACTCTTGGCTCTGCATTCAGGAATTACTGCTGGCGGTGCTCCGGGGACCATTTGGGATGCCGGGGATCAAACCCAGCTCGGCCAGCCGGCCAAACAAGCGCCCTCCCGCTGTGCTGTACGCCTACCTGCTGTGTACCGCTGGACCCCTGCTGTCCATCTTCTGTGCCTTCTGTTTCCCTCCTCTCCTGCATTCCTTAGAGCTCTCTGACAATGCCCCTCCCCCCCCAGCTACCCACAAGGTCACGTGGCTATTGAAATTCCTATCACTCAGGCCATGCTATTTGTCATCCCTCTCTGAGTGTCCTCTAACACTGTGACTTAATTGATTCAATCATTATTTCATAAGCCCTTGGGACGTGCAGAACAGCGTGGGTCTCAGCATGAGCTGACACCTAGAGGTGAGACTGGGGTGTAGTGAGGGAGACAACCATGAGACAGGGTATATATAGTGAGGGAGATGGCCACGAGACTGGGGGTGTTGTGAGGAGACAGCCACAAGACAGGGGTGTAGTGAGGGAGACAGCCACGAGACAGGGTGTAGTGAGGAGACAGCCACGAGACAGGGTGTAGTGAGGGAGACAGCCACGAGACAGGGTGTAGTGAGGGGAGACAGCCACGAGACAGGGTGTAGTAAGGGAGACAGCCACAAGACAGGGTGTAGTAAGGGAGACATCCACAAGACAGAGTGTAGCGAGGAGACAGCTACAAGACAGGGGTGTAGTGAGGGGAGACAGCCTTGAGACTGCCACGAGACAGGGTATAGTGAGGAGACAGCCACGAAAGAGGGGTGTAGTGAGGAGACTGCCACGAGACAGGGTATAGTGAGGGAGACAGCCACGAGACAGGGTGTAGTGAGGGAGACAGCCACGAGACAGGGGTATAGTGAGGGAGACAGCCACGAGACAGGGTGTAGTGAGGGAGACAGCCACGAGACAGGGTGTAGTGAGGGAGACAGCCACGAGACAGGGTGTAGCGAGGAGACAGCCACAAGACAGGGGTGTAGTGAGGAGACAGCCACGAGACAGGGTGTAGTGAGGAGACAGCCACGAAGACAGGGTGTAGTGAGGGAGACAGCCACGAGACAGGGTGTAGTGAGGGAGACAGCCACGCGACAGGGTGTAGTGAAGGAGACAGCCACAAGACAGGGTGTAGTGAGGAGACAGCCACGAGACAGGGGTGTAGTGAGGGAGACAGCCACGAGACAGGGTGTAGTGAGGAGACAGCCACAGAGACAGGGTGTAGTGAGGGGAGACAGCCACGAGACAGGGGTGTAGTGAGGGAGACATCCTTGAGACTCCCACGGAGACAGGGTGTAGTGAGGGAGACAGCCACGAGACAGGGTGTAGTGAGGGAGACAGCCACGAGACAGGGTGTAGTGAGGAGACAGCCACGAGACAGGGTGTAGTGAGGGGAGACAGCCATGAGACAGGGGTGTAGTGAGGGGAGACAGCCACGAGACAGGGTGTAGTGAGGGAGACAGCCACGAGACAGGGTGTAGTGAGGGAGACATCCACGAGACAGGTGTAGCGGGACAGCCACGAGACAGGGTGTAGTGAGGAGACAGCCACGAGACAGGGGGTGTAGTGAGGGGACAGCCACAAGACTGGGGGTGTAGTGAGGGAGACAGCCACGAGACTGGGGGTGTAGTGAGGAAGGCAGCCACGAGATGGGGGTGTAGTGAGGAGACAGCCACGAGACGGGGTGTAGTGAGGAGACAGCCACGAAACAGGGTGTCATGAGGAGACAGCCATGAGACAGGGTGTCGTGAGGAGACAGCCATCCATCAGAGGTGCTCTCCACACCCTTCATGTCCTGTGGTGCAAGATTAGTGCTCTTGGACAGGGGATCAGGAATTCAAGCTGGTCTGAGCAGCTCAGAGAAGCTTCTTGGAGCTGGAATCTGAAGGATGTGCCATGAAGAGCGCGCCAGGCTATGTTGGAGAGAGTATGAATACCATGGGAAGGCCCAGAATCCCAGAGACAAGGCCACAGGTGGACTGGAAGAGCCCAGCGGAGTTGGAGAAGCCACACGGGGTCACAGATGCTGGCGATCCCTCCTGGAGAAGCCACGGAAGGGATGTGGGCACGTGATTTGTGGTCCTGTTGTGTACCAGAGTGATTTTGTTCGCTTCTTGTGGCCTGTGCTTCCTATTGTGACTTGCCCACTGATCTTGGTGGAGACTGTCAGCAATTTGAGGGTGTCTGAGTCCCTGCATTGTTCATAGCCACTAGTGGGACTCAGGTTAAAGATGACTTGCCAGAGTAGTGGGAAGTCACTTGATCCCAGAATGCTTTGCAGCAACGACATGCTTGTCACGGCCAGATACCGCATTAGCCCTGAGGATGCACAAGGTTGTGTGTTGGGGCATGGGGGGGGGGGTCCCAGCCTGCACATTGGGCATCCGTGTGAAAAGTGCTTAGACACAGGAACGTGGCGGCGACAGCATAAATAGACCCTAGACTTTCTGAGGGTGGGGACCTCGGCTAAGACAACATTTCAGGAAGTGGGAGAAAAATGTCGCAGAATCAGAATGAATCAAACCAGAACGAGAAGGCAAGTGTCAGTAGGCAAAGACAGCAGAGGAGGGTCCTGGGGTAGTTGGGGAGGGGGCTGGAGAACTCCAGGGGTGCAGGAAGATAAAGGGGCGCCTGCTTTCTCAGGAGCAGAGGCAGAGGAGAAAGATAAACCAGGAGAGGTATGCTGGAGTGAAAGGCGTCATTTCCAGAAGTTCTGGGTAGTTATAGGCATTTCTGAAAGGGTGAGCACTATTGTTATAGAGTCTCTTTAGCACATCTGTGAAAAAATGGGGAATCCATTGAGTACAGAGAGTGCCATGTGAGCGCTCTAAAAGGCGTTCAGTAGAAGTGCCACGAAGGTCACGTGGGATGGCATAGGTGGTCACGTGGGATGGCACGTGGCAAAGGTGGACGTGCTTTCTCTGTGACCTCGACTCTCAGAGATTGCTCATCTCTGAACTCTCCTCCTCTTGCTCTCCTCTGTCTCTCCCACACCCTCTCTCTCAGCTCTGGGACTAAAAGTTTCCCCATGACTTCTCCATCCTGCTTACACATACAATAGTAAAGAAATGACAATAATAATCCCCAGTGCATTGAGCTCTTGCCATATGACCCTGCGACAGGTGTTATTTTAGTGCTCTACATTCATTCCTCTGCTTAATCCTCAAATCCGCCCTTTGAAACCGCTACCCGGGACCCCGATAGATGAGGAAACTGAGGCTAATCGCACAGCTGGGAGGGACCAAACCTCCGCAGCTGGACTCTAGCCTGTGCTCTTTGTTCCCCAGCAAACCGTTCCTTAGGAAGGAAGTGGGGGCCAACCAGGGAGCTCTCGCGCCCCCCTCCCTTCCTCCTCTTGTCCGCACACCCAGCTACCCCGCACCCCAGCGGAGAGATGCTGACTTTGAATAGTGGATTGTTCTGCTTCTCCTCCTGCTTCTTGAATGTTGATGTTTTGGGTCATTAAGGGTCCTGGAGATGGGGTGGGGGCGGGTTATGACCCTAGCCAAGGCCTGAATAGCCATTGTTCCTTTTCTTCCCCCTTGAATGGGATTCTGTCCCAAGCTCTGGTGTCTCCCCTCTGGGTTGGAGGAGGGGATGGGTCAAAGGAGGGTGAGGGGGCCTTTTCCCACCGCTTTGAGGGATAGAGCTTAAGCGGGCAGATGCCAGCATCCCCGAGGCCTCCTCACCCTGTTCTTGGCCAGTCCTGTCCCACCTTGATGAGGGCACTCAGGAACTGAGGCCTGGTTGGGGAAAGGTCTGGATTCGGGTTTGGGGTGGGGGGGGTGGGCCGGGAGAGAAAGGCCACAGGGATATGCTGGTCTTCCCTTCTGGCAAACAGAGGCAGGGGATGGCGGGATGATAGCGGAAGGGCAGGACGAGGAGTGACATTTCAGAGACCTTGGAGTGTGCCCAGGCCTCTGGGTCCCTCTGTGCAAATCACAGAGCACACAGGAAACCCGGAACCTGGCAGGAGCAAAGAAGGACATAGGTGCTGAGTGAACAAGTGAGCGAATGTAATTTTCCTCAGAAACAACAAATTGCACCTTGAGGAAGGGTTGCTGGGGGGTGTGGATAGTGGGGGCGTACCTGGCTGTGCTCAGGCCTTACCCCTGGCTCTGCACTCGAGTCACTCCTTGGATGCCTGGGGAGCCTCTTATATGTGCCAAGGATCAAATCCGGGTTTGTCATGTGCAAGGCAAGTTCCTTACCCACTAGACTCCGGGCTCCGGCTCCAGGATGGGTTGTTCGGAGCTGATCGGGGAGAGAAACACGGGGGTCTCACTGATTCTCCCTCTCTCCCCACCTGGGGAGATTCCTCGTGGTGCTGGGATTGAATCCTGCGTGCAAAAGCATGCGTTCAAGCATCTCTTGGGCTGTATGCAGGTGAGCGCAGGCGAGTGTGCCTGTGTGGATTGGGCCACACCCAGCAATGCTCAGGGCTTACTTGTGCTCAGAGATCACTCCTGGCAAGGCTCTTGGGTTCCAGGGTCAAATACTGGTCAGCTTCTTGCAAGGCAAAGCCCTACCCACTATACTATATCTGACCTGACCTGGGCCTTATACGTGTGTGTGTGTGTGTGTGTGTGTGTTTTGGGAACCTTGGGTTGTGGGGCTGAAACCCTGCGGGCAGCATGCCAAGCAAGCACCGTACCCCTTGTACAACCTCCGGACCCCCTACCACTCACTCACCCCACCCTTTAGAGGTGATGCAGTGGGTTTAGTTCCCGGCTGACCCGGTCCTCTCTCCTCTGACCTCTCCTGGCAGGGGACCCTCCGTCCGGTTCGCCGCAACTACTACGACCCGTCGTCGGCACCCGGGAAGGGCGTGGTGTGGGAATGGGAGAAACGACAACGGCTCGTGGAGCGCCCCTACGACATGGAGGTGGCCATCACCATCCAGCAGGCCTACGAGAAGCAGCACCCCTGGGTCGACCTCACCTCCATCGGCTTCAGCTACATCATTGACTTCAGCACCATGGCCCAGATCAACCGGCAGGCGCAGCGCCAGCGCCGGGTGCGTCGGCGCCTCGACCTCATCTACCCGCTCGTCCACGGGCGCGCTGCCCAAAGCGCAGTCGTGGCCGGCCAGCCCGGGGGCCGCCGCCGCCGCCCGGCCCGCCCTGCGCCTGCCCGCAGTGCGTGCTGGTGATGAGCGTCAAGGCGGCCGTGGTCAGCCCCCAGAAGCCCCCTGGCGCCCGCAAGAATGGGCCAGCCCCTGTGACCATGCCGCTCAAGCTGCCCGCACCGCCCGGCTCTGGGGCCAAGCCCCTGGACAGCACTGGCACCCTCCGAGGCCCCGTGAAGACAGTCCCCACACAGATGGCCCGGCGACAAATGTCCAGCGTGCCCACGGAGCGACCGCAGGCTCTCCGGCCAGCCCGCCAGGAGCCAACGGAAAGACTGGAAGGGTGGCCCTGGCCACCTTAAATCGAACCAATCTGCAGCGACTGGCCATTGCCCAGTCCGGGTGCTGATCGCCTCTGGGTAGGTACTGCCGGGCTGCCTCTGCGGGTCACTCGGGCCGGGCTCCGAGGTCCTCTCCCGCTGTCCCCTGGATGTCCTCTCGGACGTCTAGGTGCAGGTGCGGTGGTGGAGGCGGGTTCGCTCCTTGGCTTCTGCGGACGGACGTGGTTTCTGGTGGTGCTACCGGCACCCTCCGCTGTGAGGCTCTTAGCGTTTCTAGGGGGCTAGAAAGGTCACATGTACCCACTGTCTTCTGCTTTGGGGTTTGTTTTGGAGCCACACCCTACAGTGCTCAGCGCCTACTCCTGGCTCTGTGCTCAGGGATCACTCCTGGCGTCGGGGCCCATATGTGATGCTGGAGACTGAACCGGCAACTACTGTGTGCGTGGCAAACACTTCAGCTGCTGGGCTGTCTCCAAGGGCCCTTGTTTTGGGGTCTATTATTGTTGAAGGAGACACCCAGGGGGCCCCTTCTGGTAAGGTGTTGTGGGATCATGTGGTGCAGGGGATGAGACAGGGGCTCCCTTACGGGGCTCCTTAGTCCTTTCCCCACCTGGGGCCCCCCCCCCCCCCTTTAATAAAAATGTTGTGGTTTACCCTGGACTTACAATGCCATAGAACTTCCCACCTCTATGTGTTGCGCCTGGTCACCCTCATCACCATCCCATTGTTTTGACATTGTCACCCCCTCCCCCCAATCCACTCTATATCCCCTTAGGTATTAGTGTATTTGTTTGTTTTGTTCTTTTTTTTTGAGGGGGCACACCCAGCAATGCTCAGGGGTTACTCCTGGCTCTGCACCCGGAATTACTCCTGACGGTGCTCCAGGGACTGTGTTGGGATGCCGGGTTTCGAACCTGGGTCAGCAGTGTGCAAGGCAAACGCCCTCCCGGCGGTGCTGTCGCTCTGGCTCAGGACCAGTGTGCTTGATTGACACAAAGTCTCAGAGTGATTTTTTTCCCTGGAATTTGTGACTCCCTGGGCTCGGGTTGTTAGCGCTCCACCTATGCAAGAAACCAGCCGTTCTTGTTTCTGATGTTCTGGCTTCACTTAGCACCGTCACCTCAAGCTCCATCATGTTGTTGCAGAAAGCAAAATTTCGTCCCTTTTTAAAGGTCAGCGAGTTGAAGCCCACGGCCTCTATTTTCCAGAGATGAGCACTGAGATGGTTTCCATGTTTCGGTTCTTGGCTGAGCTGCCGGGGTGCAGGTATCCTTTCGGAATCCCCTTTTCATGTGTTCTAGATAAATGCCTAAGAGTAATTTGGCTGGATCATATGGTATCACTATTTTTAGGTTTTTTTCTCTAAATGTATCTGTTCCATTTTTTCACTAAGGCTGTACCAATTTACATTCCCATTCATGGTCTGAAAGGCTTTGAAGCAATAGAGAAATGAAATGTTGACTGGCTGCAGGGCTAGAAAGTCCAATTTTCAGAAGATGCCATAGGTTCATTATTGTTGTTTTTCTCATTCTTGGATGCTCTTTGCTGCTTCATTCAACCTTTATCTGCCAGGCTCTGAATTCTCTCTCTCTCTCTCTCTCTCTCTCTCTCTCTCTCTCTTTTCTTGGGGGGCACCCTAGCTGTTGCTCAGGGCTTACTCCTGGCTCTGCACTCAGGGCTCACTCATGGTGGGCTCAGGGGGCCTTTATGCAGTGCTGGAGGTCGAACCTCAGGTCAGCGATGTGCAAGGCAAATGCCAGGTCCATTGTCCTATCTCTCAGTCCCAGCCCCTGGATTCTTTCTTCTGCAGTAACTCTTGAACTTGTCCACTCTCCGCCTTCGACAGAGGAACGGGCGTACAGGAGCGATGCTGCCTACACAGGCTGCAGACAGGCCCCAGCTCGGGGGTGAGTCTGTGCAGAGGAAGGGGTGCGCTAGGACTCGGCTCACGGGCCCGAGTGTCCTGGCCCCCCGCTGCCTCCTCTCGCATCAGGTGTTAGTCATCTTCTTCGCTCTTGCCTCCCTCTCCCTGGGGGTCCTTGGGAAAGTTCCCCCCCCCCGGGAGTTCACCCTCTGACAGTTTCCATGATGCCAAACCCCTGGTATTAGCCTGTTGCTTTTCCTTCATTTTTGTTTTTGAGGACCACACCTGGTGGTGCTCAGGGCTTACTCCTGGCTCTGCGCCGCAGGGGTCACTCGTGGTGGGCTCAGGGGACCGTAAGGGCTGCAGAGATCAAACCCAGGTCAGCGGCATGCTAGACAAGTGTCCTGACCACTGGCAGTATTCCCTTGTCTTTATGCTGTGGGTATAGGACGGGGTGCTCGGAGTTAACTACCCAATGAGGGCCGCTGGGGGTTTTGGCTTATGTGTCCAGAGTGCGTCTGGAGACCAGGATCTCGCCGCTGATGCACTGATTTGACTAAAGCCTAGCTCAGTTCTGTGCGAAGACAATTTCTCCATGCTGAGGCGCTGGCCAGCTGCACAGGGCATTCCCAGGACATCTCATCTCTTAGACTTCTCTCAAGAAGGGCGTGACACCTCTCCCAGGCACTGCTGTGTTCTTCCAGGCTGTCACAGAGCAGCATCCTGGGGGTCACTGGCAGAGTTCTGGTGTGATTGCCAGAGTAACAGGGGAGCTGGCTCCGTGGTAAGATCACTGCCCACGGAACCTGACTACCTGGACTCTTCAGGATGAGGGTCGCATCCTTTGCTTTCCACTGCACATCTGTAAAATGGACTAGTTAAGACCTTCCTTCTGGGCTGCAAAATTAAATGAAAGTGAGAATTCAAAGGGAATTTTTTTTTAACTTTTTGGGTCACACTGGCAGTGCTCAAGGGTTACTCCTGGCTTTGAGCTCAGGAATTACTCCTGGCAGTGTGCCCAGAGGACCATATGGGGTGCTGGGGACTGAACCTGGGTTGGCCATGTGTAAGGAAAATGCCCTCCCCATTTTCTGTTGCTCCTGCTCAGAAAATTTCAGTCTTAAGCTGTAGCACAGTTCTTGGCGCCTTGCACGAGTGCTGTCAGTGTTCCACGGCTGCTCGGTGCGCGCCCCTGACGGGTATTTATTGAATACGTTGTCAAAGCTGAGCAGAGACTCCGTCCCCACCGCATCGCTGGCACCTTTGCCAAATGCCAAGTGACCTCATGCCATAATTGCGGGGAAAGTAGCCCCTGATGGCTTTAAATCTCAATGAGGGCGTTCCTCACTCTGCATCCCATTCTTTACTCCCTCTGCAGGCCCCTAGTCGCAGCAAGGGAAGAGGGTGGAGGCCGGGCAATTTCTAAAGAGCTTGTTCCATGGAAATGAGCTGTTGTATTTTTTCCCTCTCGGCTCTATTTTCCTGACAGCGGAGGCCCCTGGCCCCACCTCTCCCTGGCCAGCCTCTCCCTTTCACCTCTGACCATCTCCCTTACCCCACTGCTATCTTCTGCTCCCGTCTTTCTTGGCCAATTAATTAGCCTGTTCATTGCCTTTGTCTTGCACCTCCATCGACCTTCTGTCGTGGACCAGCCTCTTCCCCTCCTCTCTCGGCCCGGGACCTCTTCGAGCAAGTTTCCCACGGAAAAAAGGAAAGCCAGGGAGGGTGGGAGAGGTGGAATGAAGAGAAGGGTTGGGGGGGCACAAAGGATCCTGTGAATTATTCAGAGACACTAGCAGGGGTTTCGGAGGGGAAGCGAGGCGGGCAGCAGGGCAGCCCAGAGCCGCCTCTCAGACCCGCTGCCCTCGCTCCTCCCGCAGGATCCGCGGGGCTTCACTGAGGCCGCAGGGACACAGACCATCGTTGTCCTGCTTGGGGATTTCTGGGTCAGCTCTTATGGCCAAGGAATGACCCCTCCCCACCCCCTCATGTGGTGTCTGCACAGCTGTATTCTTATCATCACCCCAAACACCCCCACGGACACCCTGGACAGTTCTTCTTAGTTTAATATTTTAGAACAAATAAAAGCTTCGACCTGGGAACAGTTTAACAGAATGGGACATGGGGGGGCGGTCTTCTGCCTTGAAAACATGAGGTCAGAGGTCAGAATGCTTTGGTGGAGTTGCCCAATGGCACTTGTGTGTGTGTGTGTGTGGGGGGGGTGGGCAGTGGTGCTGTTTTCTAGAAGGGAAGCTCAGGCATTACTTAGCTGGGCTCCTAATGCATTGTGATGGTGCAGTTGAGAAGACTTGGACCCTTCTTGGGGACTCTTATTTGAACCAGTATTAGCGGGGGAGGCTGTCCAGGTGCCCAGGACAATGCCAGGCACCACCAGGCACTCGGGGCTTACTCTTGGCATCTTCAAGAATCTGCCGTCATTGGAATCTTAAAGCAGGAAAAGGCTTCATCAAGCCCAATGTCCTCTTATAGTTGGGGGGCAGGACGGGTTAGGTCCCCGGGGTTGCTGCGCCCGTCATAAAGCATTTGACCCGGATTCTGAATCCATCCAGAGACCCTGTGGGACTTAATTTAAGATGCCCTATGGACAGCTGGAGTTAATTCCAAGGTGGCTAAGGTGGTGTAGGGTTTATGCCTCCCCATCCCCCCCAAATAGAAACAGCCAACCCCCCAAAACTCTGTAGTTGAACCGGAAATTTACTAACAGACCCTGACGTCCTGACGTGCTCTTCCACAGCTCGTCCCTTTCTGGGCGACAAGGTACGACCCAGGACTGTCAGTCCAGGAGCCCACGCGGAGGCAGACCCCACCCCCACCCCTGCAGACCTTGTCCCCCCCACCCCCCAATGCAGACTGATTCTTGGGCCTCCTGGATGTGTGTTTTGGGGATCTGACTATTTCCTGGTTAACCAGATTGGGTGTGAAACCTGCCAGTCCAGTTTGTGGGAACAAAGGTAGCTTTTGTCACCCCACCTCAGCTACTTATCAGCTAGTTTGGGGGCCTGTGGCAGGGGGAAGTGGACAGGAGAGAGAGGCCCACCGGATTGGGCAGTACACTGCCTCCTGGTGGATGAAGAGGAACAGACGCAGGAATGTATTACTGGGGCGAGAAATGGACCAGAAAGCTTGCTGTCTTACCCCAAATCCCTCCCAGTGCTACAGAGGAGACCAAGGCTCAGAAAAGTTAACAGAATTTGTGAGTGTGGAAAGCAGACTTGAGACTCAGAAGGCCCCTTTTCCTGACTCCCATCCACCCTGGGAAGTCACAAAATCCAGAATCAAGCCTTGGTTTCTAGACTGTCTTTCCTCTGCTTTGAAGTCAGCGTCCAACCCCTAACCCCCACACACTCCCCTCCTCCAGGTTTGGTTTCTCCCTGGGACCATTTTTTTTGAGGAAAATGTAGCTGTTGAGACACACAAACATTCCCACAGGCATTACTTCTGCATCCTTCAGCCAATCTTGGGGCACTTGTGGTCATCCCCACGCAGAGGCTGGAAGACAGCCCAGGTTGGGGAGCGCAGCTGGCCTCGCTGGTCACTCTTCAGCCTCATGGCCTGCTGCGGCTCTTCTCTCCGCTCGGGGTCAGTTACGGTGTCTGAGCTTCATGGGCGTCTGCGGTGTGGGATGGGACGGGACACCCCCCACCCCCAGACACGAGGGCTTGGTGTCGGGAGTGACGGAGCCCGTGGGCGCTAAAGCCAGATTTCCTGGGGCGTGGTGTTGGGAATCACGGAGCCCGTGGGCTTTCGGGCACCATTTTCTTAACTGCTCCACCTTCCATGAAAGAAGTGCTTTCCCCCTCTCTGTGCGTCACCTTCCCTGCCTGTTACAGTGCAGCGACTCTTAAGAAAAATGCCTCATGGACAAGCAGTTGCAAAAGATTTGGTGGTTTGGTTTGGTGTGATAGAATTAACAAGAAGGGCGTTTGCCTTGCAGGTGGCTCACCCAGGCTCGATCCGGCATCCCATAGGGTCTAAACACCGCCAGGAGTGCCTCAGTGCAGTCAGGAGTAACCCCTGAGCATCACTGGGTGTGACTTAAAGTCAAAAAGCCAAACAAACAACAAACACAACAACAGCAAAAAGATTTGGTTTGACTATTGCGAGCAGTTAGGCCCATGTGCTGGTGCGAGGTAACCTGTAGGCATTTCGGCGGTGAGAACATGTGGCGGATGGACCACGGGCTGTCGTTCACCCCTCGGTCCCCAGCATGAGTCACTGTGTCTGACCCAAGGTTGGGCACAGTTTGAATGGACAAGGAAGCAAATAAACACAGGGTTCGGTCCTGGCCAGCTCCCCACGGCCACTCTACACCCTGAACAGATCTGTTGGCTCCTCACAGGCTGCCCGGCTCCTGGAGTCAGGCCTGGCCAGGCCCATTGGCCCTCTCAGGCCCACTCCTGACCACCCTGCCCCCGGCCCAGCTGTGGAAGCCTGGGTGGTAAGGGAATGGCGCAAGAGCCGGGCCCACATGCTCCATATTGTTCTCGTTGGCTCTGTGGGAGGCTTTGTCTTTCCCAGACAGCTGGGCCGTCTCCTCTCCAACCTGGCTCAAGTTGCTGGGGAGAGAGACAGCAAAGGGAGGCGGCTTTGCCTGATATTTATATTTCTCAGGGAGAAGGAGAAGCGACAGCTGGGAGAGCAATGACTTCCAACTGTTGTTACCAGACGGCCGCTGCCTCTCTCTGCAGACGCTGGTCAAAACGCAGTTCTGCTGTTCCGTCATGTTGGCGCTCGGAGTCAGGCTCGGGGCTCTGTGTTTGTCAAGTCTTCTGGGCTGTGTGCTCAGGGGCCAACCATGTCTATTTTTCCCTCCCTTCCACAGTGATTGGCTGTTCGGCCTGTGAGTGTCAGTCGAGTCAGCGGTTAAAGGAAGATCATACGTGACACTTTATTTTAAAAATCTCTAGTGTTCCCAAGGCAGAAAGAAGAAAGTGATAGAGGAAGAGGACGCTCGGGCATCCCAGGGTGGAGTGGAGGAGGCGGGAGCAGGATGGAATCAAAGAGTCTCTGCGACTTTCCCGAGGAAGGTCTGAGGCAAGACCGGAGCAGCAGGAGGAGAGCTGGGCCGACATCTGGAGGCCGTCAGGCGGGCCAGCAGCACACAGTCGGGCCGAGAGGCAGGAAGGAGAGAACAGTGACTGCACAGAGCCAGCGGCCTGCAGGGAGGCCGGGACAGGGGAGCCCGGGGCTGCAGCTGGTGTGGGGCTGAACTGAGGCGCCATTCTGAGCTAAACTGAGGAGCCCTTCTGAGTTTTGAGGTTCTGAGTTGAGGAGTAACATGGTTACTGACTGTGATTTTGAAGCATGGCCTTTGATGGACACTCGAAGTTTGTGCTTAGAACTTGGTGCATCTCTCATGGAGACTCAATAGTTCCTCTGAGAAAGGGGAACTGTGGCGTGGGTGGAGTCCTGAAGAGCCGGGCAGTGCTTCTGTAGGACTTGCTGAGGCCATTCGGTGTCTGTCTTTCCTTCTGCAGGGTCCCCACAGTCCCCGTGAAGAACCTCAATGGGTCCAGTCCGGTCAACCCTGCCCTGGCAGGTAAGAGAAAGCCAGGGCCGGTCTCTCTGCAGGGAGGAAACTAACAGCGAGGAAAAGGAAGTGGTGAGAATTCCCAGGTCAGCTCCAAGGCAAACCAGGAGCACCTCTGCGTCCTGGCCCTTGCTCTGCACTTCCTGCCCCTGTGGGTCAAGAGCCGAGTCACCAGCAGGGACCCCCTAGGCCCCACAGAATATCACTAGAGACCAGGTGCCCCTACTCCCACTTTTGAAAAGACCAAGCAAACCAAC
The DNA here is from genome assembly GCA_021461705.1 of Cryptotis parvus. NCBI lineage: Eukaryota > Metazoa > Chordata > Mammalia > Eulipotyphla > Soricidae > Cryptotis > Cryptotis parvus. The sequence goes on from JAJIBD010004943.1 coordinate 78,498, forward strand.
ACCCAGGAAGTGATTTTAGGAGTTGGGGTGGGAGGGGGAAGGAGTGTTGGGGAGAGTTGAATGCTAAAGCCAAGGGTGCAGTTGGAACAGTGAATGGGTGGGCGTGTCTCTGGAAAAAGCTACAGATAGAGAATTTGTGAGATCAGAGCACTTGAAAGGGAGGAAAGTCGGGCAATGGGGAGGGAGGAATTGGGGACTGTCAGGAGCTCACTTTCCCGCTCTTCCAGGAATCACGGGCATCCTTATGAGTGCAGCAGGATTGCCCGTGTGCCTCACGAGGCCCCCGGCTGGTCCTCCACCGCCGCCCGTCAGCAAGAGTGAGATCAAATCCATCCCAGGAGTCTCCAACACAAGTCGCAAGACCACCAAGAAACAAGCCAAGAAAGGTATCGGCTTCCTTGCCGGCTGGAGTCCCAGGGTGGAGACTTGCTTCCCAGCCCCGATTCTGACCTGACCACACAGGGGCAGACCCCTGGCTGGGCCCGCCCTGGGCCTTAAGTTTCGCATCTGCTAAGCGGGCTCTGAGATGTCTCCTGGCTCTAAGGAGTCTACCAATGTGGATTTTTTGCCAAGGTCCAGTGGAGGCACCTTAAAAAAACAGAAAGATGGAGAGTAGAAATTATGCCAAAAAAAAAAAAATAGAAAAGATGACGCAAAGGACCACGTAGCGAAGACCCCCTCTTGCCTCAGATTGCATTCTAGTCCCAACTTGTCACTTGCAAGAGCTGTGACCACAGAGAGCCTCTGTTCTCTCACCTTTATGAGGATGAAAACACTCACCCCAAGTGCCCTGGCTGCCTCCAGGGAACCCCTGTCTTGTGCACTTCTGGAACACGTGAGAGGTTCCTAGACTTATTTAGGCCTGTGACACCCTTTCCAGACAAAAAGGTCCCTCAGAACCTCACTAGGAATCAACTTTAATCAAATAAGCAGAAAGTGCCGCCCTTCCCCCAATTTCACTTTCTAGCCTGCTGGCACCCCATTTAGGGGTAATATCACCCACTTTGCCCTTCTCCCAGCCACCCCTGAAAGATGTTATACCCACCATGCTAGACCTTGCAGATGGTCTGACGCCTCCAGTCCTCTCTCCGGGATCCCCCTATGCACAATCTCACAGCCACAGTGCCACTTGCTGCGTCAGCCCTCACACCTACAGCCGTCAGCCCTCACACCTACAGCCATCAGCCCTCCATAGCTACAACCGTCAGCCCTCACACCTACAGCCGTCAGCCCTCACACCTACAGCCGTCAGCCCTCACACCTACAGCCGTCAGCCCTCACAGCTACAACCGTCAGCCCTCACACCTACAGACGTCAGCCCTCACACCTACAACCGTCAGCCCTCACACCTACAGCCGTCAGCCCTCACAGCTACAACCGTCAGCCCTCACACCTACAGACGTCAGCCCTCACACCTACAGCCGTCAGCCCTCACACCTACAGCCGTCAGCCCTCACACCTACAACCGTCAGCCCTCCACACCTACAACCGTCAGCCCTCACACCTATAACCGCTGCTGGTGTTGCTTGTGATGTATTTAGACTCTCAGCGCTAAACCTCCACTTTGCAAACTCATTACCTTCCCCTTGGGTTATATGGTATAGTACATTGAGCCGGGGTCCCGCAAATAGGGTCTCTACTAATAGAAACTTGTCTTTTTTTAAGTAAGAAGAACAGGATCGGGCCTGCTTCCCTCTTTGGGGCTGCCTCAAGATCCACTTCCCCAAACCTATTTCTGTTGTCCTATTTTTGCAGTCATCAGAATGTGTCTGCTTAAGTGAACTGTATCGCTTTGCTCGGGGCCTGAGAGCAAGTGGCATGACTTTACGCTTTCCACCTCTTCCCGTTCTTATTAATAGGATGCATCAGACCCACTGCTAGGCAAGTGCTAAGGGCTGTGTTAGCACATTTAAGTGTCCAAGCAGCTCTCGGAGGTTGCTTGTGCTTCCCCATTTGGTAGGTGAGAAAACAGGATCTTAGCGAAGTGGAGAGCTGGCCTGGGGAGGGGGGGGCGGCTGACCCTTCCCTTCTTGGCCTGCTTCCCACGGCCAGATTCTGCCTTCGGGCTGGGCGTTCTCCTTTATGTCCAGTTGTTGAAGAAATTCTAGGAGACTTTTTGCCTGGCAGGACCTTTCCAGAGTGTCACTCTTCCCTTCCTTTGTGACTGGTCTGTGGCATCTTGAGGTGCCCCTCATGGTATGGTCTAACTGCGTGCCCGAAACTTCTGGAAACAACCCTCAGCACATTGTCAATAAGACATTTTGTGATGCTCATTTGTCCCGGTGCCTCCAGAGCAGGTCCAGACTAGTGTGTTTTTTTTTTTTTTTTTTTTTGGGGCCAAACCTAGCGATGCTCAGGGTTTCCTCCCAGGAATTAATCCTGGAGGTTCATGGGGAGCCATAAGCAATGCCGGGGATCAAACATGCGTCTACTGCATTCAAGGCAAACAACGTACTGCTGTACTGTTGCCCCAGCCTCAGGTCCAGACTCGTTATTCGAGTTCAAGAGACACCTGGGACCGGAGTAACAGCACAGCGGGTAGAGCATTTGCCTTGCATGCTGCTGTGCCAGGTTCGAGCCCCAGCATCCCATATGATCCCTGAGCACTACTAGGAGGAATTGCTGAGCACAGAGTTAGGAGTAACTAACCAAAGGACAAAAGAAAAAAATAGACACCAGCTCATCTTATCTCAGACAGTGTAAGGGTTTGCTGAAAATAAGCTGGTGGGGGTGGGGTGGGGGGTACCTGGGAAGCATCTATAGGAGATGAAGGTGTTGTGGGCCCTCCGCCCCGACCATCTAGCTCCCTCTTCAAATTCTTTTTTTTTTTGCTTTTTGGGTCACACCCGGCAATGCTCAGGGGTTACTCCTGGCTCTGCACTCAGGAATTACTCCTGGCGGTGCTCGGGGACCATATGGGATGCCGGGAATCTAATCCGGGCCAGCACAGGCCGGCCGTGTGCAAGGCAAACGCCCTACCCGCTGGGCTATTGCTCCGGCCCCTCCTCTTCAAATTCTTAAATCCTATCACGACTGTAGTCATCCGCTTCCTCTTTTGAAACGGCACCTGGCTGTGAACTCCTTTTCCTTCTCTGTCGTGCCCAGCGTGGCCCTGTAGCTTGGTCGCTTCTTTCTGTCATGGCCACCCACTGATTGCCCTGTCCCCACAGGTAAAACCCCGGAAGAAGTGCTGAAGAAGTATCTGCAGAGAGTCGCGGCACCCGCCCGATGAGGTGAGTGCCAGGAGAGTGAGACAGGCTTCCTGTCTTGGTCCCCCCACGAGTAATTTCTCCTCTGCCTTCATCTGTCGCGTCCTACTAGGGTCCCAGGTGGTCTGAGCTGGCCTTTGGCTCCCGGATGCAGAGCCACACTTACCCCCCGACCCCGAACCTCTCCAGCTCCCTCCTCCCCCGCTGTTAAACGCTGATGGAACTACCTCAGCACAACAGTCTGAATTGAGGGAAAATGGTTGAATTGGCTCATGGCAACTGACTTTGAGTTGGGCTTGCTGTGGCCCAGTGGTTCTCAGCCAGTGGTCATTTTGTTTGACTTAGGGGAGTCAGGAAGGAACAGTGGCGGTGTTGAGCGGGCAGAGACCAGGGAGACTCTTCAACCCCTGACGGTGGGCACTCCAGCCCCCAGGGCAAAGCGTTACAGGCCCCAAATGTCAGCAGTGCCAAGCAGAGAAACCCTATTGCATATTTATTGAAATACTGGCCCCACTGGTACACCTGACATTTCGTTCCTTTGCAAAAGTTCAGCCTTCATAAAGCTGGCCCACAGGTCCATCAGCAAATGTTTGTTTCCTCCACAAACCACTAAAGGACATCACAGAAGGACGGGACACGGTCATGGCCCTCGTGGTGATGACAGTTTGCCCCGCGGTGGGGAGAGTCCAAGTTCACAGGCATCACCAGTGGGGCTTGTTTCGGAGCTTCTCTCTTGTGTCACTGAGGCAAAACAGTACCGAGGGTTTCCACCGACACCCAGATCCTGGCGTGTGCTTTCCAGAGGAGGGAGCCCACTATTCCCCTGGCCTTTGGGGTCATTCTGAGGCCACTGTGAAGATGTTCTGATGGCCTCTTCCCTCTGCCCCCTGCCCACCGCAGGACTGTACCATCTGTATGGAGCGCCTTACCGCCCCCTCTGGCTACAAGGGCCCCCAGCCAACCATCAAGCCTGACCTGGTGGGAAAGCTGTCCCGATCGCGCCACATCTACCACATCTACTGCCTGGTGGCCATGTACAACAACGGCAACAAGGTGAGCGCCAGCCCGGGGCCAGAGTGCACATGGCTGTGCTGGGCCCTGTCAGATTGATCACGTGACGAGGCGCTCTTGGAGTTGTGCCCAGGTGATCTGGGGAGTCTTCACTGTATCACTGTATCACTGTCTTCCCGTTCATCAATGATTTGCTTCGAGCGGGCCCCAGTAACATCTCCATATGTCCTGTCTCATGCTAGTAGAGCCCAAGGGCATCTGCTTGCTCCAGGAACATAAAGAGCCTCAATCCATTCCGGAATGAGGTCTATAATTGTTACTGGTATTTGGCATATCAAATACAACACGGGTAGCTTGCCAGGCTCTGCGGTGCAGGTAGCATACTCTTGTAGTCATCTCTAAGTCCAGCATTTATTGATGAACCGCGCGGCCGCTTGCGACCGGCTGGTCTGCTGGGTGGAGTTCTGACGAGAGAGAAGTCTGGATGTGGAAAATGGAGGCCCTCATGGAGTGGGGGGTCGTCTGGCTTGTTGCAAGTCTCTGCTGGGGTGACGGGCCAGGGCTAGAACCCGCCATCCCTCCTGGGCACCTTGTGAGCGGCTGGGCACAGGGAGAGCCAGTAGCAGCTCTGCCTCATGTCTGTGAGTCTCTGGGGAGTCTTCAAAGAATAAATTTATGTATTTTTACAAATACATAAATGTATTTGTATAAATACATTATATTTGTATAAATTATTATATATATAATTATATTTGTATAAATTTATTTTATAAATATATAAATTTAAAAGAAAAATGCTGAGCACAGAGCTTGCAACCAAGAGGCCCTGAGTTTAAGCACCACAAGGCCAGGTAGAGTATGGGGTCCCCCATCAGGCCTCTGACCGCCCCCAAAAAAAAAAGAAAGATCCCTGGGCCTCAAGCATGAAACTGAGTTGACAGCAGCAGAAAGTTCTGGCTAAGATTCTGGGGTAAAAGTGGCAGAATTTGCATCTTAGCTCTGCCATCTACCTGCCGGGTGACCTTGGACAAGTCAATGAACTTCTCCGGTCTTGAGCTCATTCTAGCACCAGGAGACTCACAGCATCTGTGTCCTCTGTGTTGTTTAGAGGAACAGATCCTACAGAAGTGGGAGGCGAGTGCCCCTAGGTGTACACCTCAGCCCACCGGGGTGTGGGGCATCCCCAGATTGAGCGGAGAAACCCGGTGCCACGTGCTGGCATAAACCAAGTTGCTCTGAAAAAAAAAAAAAACAGTTACGAGGAGTTGGCCGAGAAGGCTGGAGGGCATAAACGCGTCTGTTCTAACCTCACAGAACAAATCCTGGGGGACTCGCCTGGGGGGCCGGGGAAGTTTCTGGATGCGGTGACGACACCAGGGGTCATAGTTTCTCATCAGGGGCTGATGGGGGGGGGGGGCCTTGGAGGAGGGAGCAGGCTAAGAGGCTAAATCCGAGGTATGAGACAGGCAGGTGAGCACAGGGAGGTGAGCACAGGGAGGTGAGTACAGGGAGGTGAGCACAGGCAGGTGAGCACAGGGAGGTGAGCAGAGGCAGGTGAGCAGGGAGGTGAGCACAGGCAGGTGAGCACAGGGAGGTGAGTACAGGGAGGTGAGTACAGGGAGGTGAGCACAGGCAGGTGAGCACAGGGAGGTGAGCAGGGAGGTGAGCACAGGGAGGTGAGCACAGGCAGGTGAGCAGGGAGGTGAGCACAGGCAGGTGAGCACAGAGAGGTGAGCACAGGGAGGTGAGCGCAGGCAGGTGCACTCTAGGACACCCCCATCACAGCCTTCTGGGAGGCCCTTTGAGGGGCTATTTAGGGACTTCCCATTCAACTTCTACCCACTTAAAGGAACAACTTGTGTTGGGGTGAGGAGGAGCAATATTATATATTATATATATAATATATGAAGGCATTCACTGTCACTGTCTTCCCGTTCATCATCGATTTGCTCGAGCGGGCCCCAGTAACATCTCCATATGACCTGTCTCATGCGAGTAGAGCCCAAGGGCACCTGCTTGCTCCAGGAACATAAAGAGCCTCAAACCATTCCATCAGGTCATGGGAATGAGGTCTATAATTGTTACTGGTATTTGGCATATCAAATAAGACACGGGTAGCTTGCCAGGCTCTGCTGTGCGGGTAGCATACTCTTCTAGTCATCTCAAAATCCAGCATTTATTGATGAACCGCAAGGCCACTTGAGGCCGCGAGCCAGGCTATGATAGGCTGGTCTGCTGGGTGGAGTTCTGACGAGGGGAAGTCCAGATGTGGAAAATGGAGGCCCTCATGGGGTGGGGGGGTTATCTGGCTTGTTGTGAGGCTCTGCTGGGGTGGCAGGCCAGGGGTAGAACCTGCCATCCCTCCCGGGTGCCTCATGAGTGGCTGGGCACAGGGAGAGCCAGTAGCAGCTCTGCCCCATGTCTATGAGTCTCTCTGAAGGCATTGAAGGCCTACAAAAGCATCGAAGAAATAGCTAAAAAGACAAAGAACCTCCGGCTCGGGGCACACCTCTTCAACTCCACTGTTCTCTCTGCATTAACATACGCCTCAGAGACCTGGGCCCTACAAAAGCAGGATGAGAATGCTATTCGGGTCTCCCCAGAGAGGAATCAGAAGAGCTATGCTTGGAATATCATGTCTCACTCAAGTGAAAGAAGGAATCCGGAGCTCCGACCTCCAGAATCAGGGACGCTGTCTTGTTTGCCAAGGCATCGAAAATCAGATGGGCTGGACATGTAATGCAATTTGGAGACGACTGCTGGACTAGAGCTGTTACCGACTAGATCCCACGGGATGTCAAAAGATCACGTGGCCGCCCACTTACAAGATGGTCAGACTTCTTTGTCAAGACCCTGAACGCGTTTGAGGCTCTTTGTATTCCTAAAGCAACCAGATGCCATTGGGCTACACTGGCACGTGATAAGGTCAAATGGAAATATTACTGGTGCCCACTTGAGCAAATCGACGAATAACAGGATGTCAAGTGATAATATATATTATATATAATATATATATATATATATATATATATATATATATACACATATATATACATATATATTATATTTTTTTGGGTCACACCTAGCAATGCTCAGCAGTTACTCCTGGCTCTGCACTCAGGAATTACTCCTGGTGGTGCTCAGGGGACCATATGGGATGCCGGGGATTGAACCCAGGTTGGCTGTGTGCAGAGCAAATGCCCTCCCCACTGTGCTATCACTCCGGCCCCTATATATTTTTAATTGAATCACTGAGATACACAGTTGAGTCTATTCATGATTTGGTTTCGGTCATATAATGTTTCAACACCTGTCCCTTCACTAGTGTACATTTTCCAACACCAATGTCCCCAAACCCTCCTGCCTCCTCCCCCCCCCGCCTGCCTCTATGACAGGCTCTCTCTCTCTCTCTCTCTCTCTCTCTCTCTCTCTCTCTCTCTCTCTCTCTCTCTCTCTTGCATCCTTTTTGCATGTTATGGTTTGCAGTACAGATACCTAAAGGTTGTTCGCCTACTTCCAACACTCAGTTCTCTTGCTCAGACTGATCATTCTCTATTATCGCATTCTGGTCCCTCCTCCTCTACTGTGGAAGCTCACGGTGGCAAGCTGCCAGCCCTCGGCCAGTCGTCCTGTGCCCCAGCCTTTGGAACTATTTGTCCTTCCCCATTTTTCATTTTCACAAGCTCCCTGTGATCCTGATGCTTGGAGGGACAGTTGCTCCATAGAACTCACTGTCTGCCCTCCCGATGATGCTTGGTGGCTAATGATTCCCTCCCTGTTCTTCCTGCCCTAGTTCGGGGTCCATGTCAGCATGGCATTTCTCTCTTACATCCCTTGGCATGGAAGGTGCTTATGAAATTTAAACTCCAGTTACCTTGGAGAGTATGCTACCTGCACGGCAGAGCCTGGCAAGCTACCCATGTTGTATTTGATATATATGCCAAATACCAGTAACAATTATAGACCTCATTCCGGAATGGATTGAGGCTCTTTATGTTCCTGGAGCAAGCAGATGCCTTGGGCTCTACTAGCATGATACAGGACATATGGAGATGTTACTGGGACCCGCTCGAGCAAATCGATGATGAACGGGAAGACAGTGATACCTTGGAGAAGGCAGAAAAGTCTTAGGAGGCCAGGAAGAATGTGTGAGAGGAACTGAGGCCCTGTCCTCATTGGGTGCTTTTCTCAATGTCCTCCTGGCCCTTTACCTGTGGTGCCCTTGGGGGTCAGACGGGAAGATCATAACCCAAAACGTTTCCCAAGCTGACCCTTTTGGCCTTGTCTCCTCAGGATGGGAGTTTGCAGTGTCCAACCTGTAAGACCATTTATGGGGTGAAGACAGGCACCCAGCCCCCGGGAAGATGGAGTATCACCTCATCCCTCACTCTCTACCTGGCCACCCTGACTGCAAAACCATCCGGATCATCTACAGCATCCCTCCCGGCATTCAGGTAGGCCCACACTTGGCTCTTGACTTGCAGCTTTTAGGTTCAAGTGCCTGCCGTTAAACTTGTTTTTCCCTCTGTTCAGATGACTGTAGCAAGTTATTGTCGGTGGCGGGCTTTTAGAGAACAGAGCTCTGTTTCTCTCCTCTTGGAGGATAAAAGGCCAAGACCAGGTTTCTGGCATATTCAGTGTCTGGGGAGCACCAGCTTTGAAGTTCATGGGTTTCTTTTTGTCGCATTCTCACAAGGCAAAAGTGTGCGGGAATTGTTAAGGGTCTCTTTCTTCAGCACAGTGATCATTCAGGAGAGCTTTTCCCTTTGGGCATAATTTCCTCCCCGGAGGCCCCATCTCAAATATCATTGCCTTCAGGATGAGACCAACATATGTATTCGTTTTGAAGGCTCATAAACTTCTTTCAATTGACAGCATTGGTTTCCTCTAAAATGTATTTCCTCTTTGGCTTGTAAAAAAGCTCTCATTCCATCCCCAATGACCCCAAAGTCACCTAGCAGTGCTCAGAGTTTATTGCTCTCAGTAAGCGCAGTGTTTCTGCTCTCAGGGATCACTCCTGAGAGGGCCCAGGGATTGATTATATGGGGTCCTGGATTAGAATGTGGGTCAACTGCGTGTAAGGCAAATGTCCTAATCTCTGGTCCGAAGTCCATTTTTTTTTTGGCTTTTTGCCTTTCACCTGGCACAGGAATTATTCCTGGCAGTGCTCGGTGGACCATATGAGATCCCAGAGATCTAACCCGGGTCAGCTGCATGCAAAGCAAATACCCTCCCTGTTGTACTATTGCTCCGGCCCCAGTCCATAAAATCTTTTTTTTTTTTTTTTTTTTTAGTCACACCGGAGATGCTCAGGAATTAGTCCTGGCAGTGCTCAGGGGACCATGTGGGATGCGGAGGATCGAACCCAGGTCGGCTGCGTGCAAGGCAAATGCCCTCCCCCTGTGCTAGCGCTCTGGCCCCTCTTGTTTTTAATATTTTATTATACCACTGTTAGTTATACAAAAAGATGTTCATGCTTGAATTTTGGTTCTACAGTGTTCCAACACCCATCCCTCCACCCCTGCCCATCTCCCATCACCAATGTCCCCACCTCCCTCCCCTTCCCCCCAGCCTGCCTCCATGACAGGTTTTTTATCTCCTTTCTCTCTTTCTCTCTCCTTCGCTTCCCCTTCTTACACATTGTAGATGGTAATATATTCTAGAACATGATTGGTTCCACTAGTTTGATTACCGGGCCCGGACCACAAAAATGGTGGCTATCATGGTGAGATAGTCTCATCAGGCTGCTTCCGAGGCCCTGCAGAGGTGATGGGCCCACTCACAAAACAGTCCCTAAAATCTTAACTCATGATAGCATCATTTGAATGCCCAGAGTCCCATCTCAGACCTGGCCAAGACCCTCCTCTCCCCCACAAGCAAGCTCCTCTCCACAGGTCAGCCTGTGAGAGTCAAGTCTCTTCCAGACACCCACTCTGCACCTTGATCTTAGACTTCTGACCCTCAGATCCGAGGCAATCCATTTCAGTCATTGAAAGCCACTGACGCCATCTTGTTACAGTCTGAAATAAGTGATGCTCTTGTATGAAATGTTTTCTTCTCTTGTTCCCCCTCCACCCAGGCTCCCCTGCCCCCACTCTCCACCATGGCTCCTTTCTCATGTGTTTTCCGGGACCCTTTGTGCTTTGGCAACAAAGAAGGCCTCCACCCTCCCATTTTTACACAAAGGGTGGTGCAGGAGACACTTTGTTCTCACTCCGCAGAACAATATAGTCCATGGATCTTTTCATGTTCTTATAGAGGGAGCTTCCTCATACTTCCTTGAGTCTGTGTAGTAATCCATTGTATACATGAACCATAATTTAGACCCAATGGGCTCTATTTGATGGCCTTGTGGGTTGTTTCCAGCCTTTTACCGCCATCCATAAAGCCATAAAAAATAACCATAAAGAATAACCTGGGAGCGAGTGACTGTCCATCTGTAGAGTTATTTTCTAGGAGTGGAACTTCTTCGTCAAACAGTATTTACATTTGTAACTTAAGAAATAATTCATTGGCTTTGATTTTTCCTGGGTAGTTCTTTCCCGGGCTCGTTCTTCCAAGGGTCCTCCTAAGAAACACGTTGAAGACTATTCCTGTTAGTGTAAATGTACGCCTGCGTTCGCACCTTGAAGCTTTTTCTGAACGTTCTGGCATGCTAATTGAATTCACTGATTGAACAAATATTTATTCATTCACCCTCTGCACTCCCCCTCCTCATACTCCTTGACTTTTCCAGTTTTGTCTTTGTGTTTTGGAGTAGGGACCAAGTGTGTGCTCTGTGCTAGAGAAATAGGAGTGAACAACACAGCCGTAATTGTGGCTCCCCGGATGCCCCTGTTCTGGTGGGACAGAAGAAGACTATAAAGAGAATAAATGCCTGAGCTACTTCCCATTGGGCCTCAGTGACAGTGGGTTGGCAGAAAGTGGCAGGTGTGAGAACCACACAAAGTCAAGGGTTGAATAAAACGGTGGTTCTTCTTTTAGGCTCTTACCAGGCAGTTGGGGGAAATGTGTATCTGTCACCAAAAGCAGAAAAGGAGGTACCCCAAGGGCCAAAGTGGAGGGGGGCAGCGTGCCCAGAGGCAAAGTAGTTGAGGAATTAACTTCCGGTTCTGGTCTAACTCATCATCCAAAAGAATGCCTTCTGTGTGTGTGTGTGTGTGTGTGTGTGTGTGTGTGTGTGTGTGTGTGTTTCATCTGTACACCTGTGAGCTAATGTACCACAGTTTAACAAGGCTAGGGAGCAGTTTCTATGCGAGTATTGTCCTGAGTCCAGTGGAGGGGTGCTTCAGACCTGGCCACCCTCATTATTGGAGTCTCCTACTTTTTTAAAAAATATTTTATTATACCACCGTGAGATATACAGTTACAAAGATATTCATGTTTGAGTTTCAGTCATAAAGTGTTCCAGCACCCATCCCTCCACCAGTGCCCATTTCCCACCACCAATGTCCCCAATTCCTCCCCCCCCCTAGCCTGCCTCTATGGCAGTTTCTTTATCTCTTCTCTCTCTCTCCCTCCCTCTCTCTCTCCCTCTCTCTCTCTATTTCTCTCTCTCTCTCTTCCTTCTTTTACACATTGTGGAGGAGTCTTCACTTGTCAAGTAAGAAGGGTTAGGTACATCTGTGTGGGGGGTCTCTGAGGAGACTTTTGTCACAGACTGCTCAACTAGTGGCCGAGAAATGGAGGAGAGTGTTCCTATTTGGCGTTGCTGAGGAGAGATAAAGGGTGCATGGAAGGAAGGGCTGGACGGAAGAGTTCCAGCTTGGGCCTCCGGTCCAAGGTCATGGTTTAGTGTGGTGCCTCAGCCTGTGGCAGCCTGGGCTTCAGTGGGGAGTGGAGAGGCTTTGCTTTCACTGCAGAGGACGCGTCCCTGGGGAGGGACTCTGAGCCAGGGCCGCCAGAGTCGTGACTGCCCCACTTAGCAGCGTGCAGGGAGTGCAGAGATTTGCTGGAGCAGAGCCAGACCCAGGCAGGAGAGGAGCAGGCAGAGCTGAGGACAGAATTGGCTCCTTGCACAGGCTTAGACAGAGCCGAGGCCCAGGGAATGTTTGTTGTGAACGTGGGGTCATTTCCTAGGACTGTGGAGGTCAGAGCTGCGAAATCCAGTGGCTCCAAGAAGACGTTGTTATCTATGACAGCTCAGCCCTCCAGACCTCACTGTCTTATCCTCTGCTCAGCTTGCCAGACCATTGCATAACCAGAGGGTCTGCAGTCCAGCTACTTGCCCCCCCAAATCACATCATTTAAAATCATGTGGGGAGCTTAGAAAGAAAAAAGGGGGAATCTATGTTTCCTTGAAAGTTGATCATGTTAGCATTCATTCAGACAGGCGTGGGTTCATTCATTCACGTCTATAGCCATGATGCCTCTCTGATCATTCTTGTGAGAACAAGAGCCAAGAGCTGCATGGGATTAGACTGCCTTCCCTCACCTAGAAGAGTCAGGATGCTCAGAAATCAGAGAGAGAGAGAGAGAGAGAGAGAGAGAGAGAGAGAGAGAGAGAGAGAGAGAGAGAGAGAGGATGTACAGTGTTACTTGGAGAAAATAATCTCAGTTTTCATATTCTTCTCACAGGGGCCCATGAATCCTTCTGAGCCCTGACTTAGGAAGTCAATTCTCTGGTTAAGTTCTTCAGTTGTTTTCTTACCCACTGGCCTGAGACTGCGTTCTCAGTAGAGGGTCATTAGCCTACCCTGTGTTCATGACAGCATTATTTGCAATAGCAAAGACACAGAAATAACTAAGTGTCAAGCAATAGGTGAATGAAGAAAATTTTATCTATATATAATAAATGTCTATAGATTACATTGAAATACTATTCAGACTTAAAAGCTGAAGTCTTGGGGCTGGAACAATGGTCCAGCAGGTAGGGTGTTTGCCTTGCATGCGGTTGGCCCATGCTGGCCTGGGTTCGATCCCCGGCATCCCATATGGTCCCCGAGTGCGCCAGGAAGTGATTCCTGAGCACAGAGCCAGGAGTAACCCCTGAGCATTGCTGCTGGGTGTGACCCAAAAAGCAATAAAAAATAAATAAATAAATAAATAAATAAATAAAAAGCTGAAGTCTTGCCACATGTGATGATGTGGATGAACTTTGAAGGCATTGTGATTGGGGGGGGAGGGTAAGTGACAGAAAAAGACTAGATGATTTTACTTCTGTGTGGAATCGAAAATGAGGGCAATGCCAAGCTCAGAGAAGCAGAAAATCCATTTTGGTGGCTGCCAGAGGCCAGAGTGGGGCTGTGGGTGGTGGACAGGCCAAAGGGTTCTAATGGGCCCAGCACCCAGATATAGGGAAGAATGAAGTCATGAAATTCATTTATGAATGGACCTGGAGAGACTCATGGTGAATGAAATGAATCAGAAGGAAAAGGACAGACACAGAATGATTGCACTCATTTGTGGGATACTAAAAAATATAATATCAGAGAATACCCCAGGGCTGTAGAAGCAAAGGCCAGGAGGATTGGTCCATGGTTGGAAGCTGCCTCCAGTGCCGGGAAGAGGGCAGCTGGGACAGAGAAGGGATCACTATGACAAAGATAGTTGGAAATGATCACTCTGGATTAGAACTGCGTGCTGAAAATAGGTAAAGGCACAAGCAGAATGGCCTCTCAGTATCTGTGCTGCAAACCATAATGTCCAAAAGGATGAGAGAGAGGGAGAGAGAGAGAGAGAGAGAGAGAGAGAGAGAGAGAGAGAGAGAGAGAGAGAGAGAGAGAGAGAGAGAGAGAGAAGTGATGGTGGTGACCAGGATGCCAGTGGTCATAGGGAGACAAGCATAGACTCTGACCGAGGTCTTGCTGTGCACCAGCCCCCCACACTCACATTTGCACGGAGCCTTCTGCTTCCTCCCAGATTAACTCTCGGGGCTCAGGCGAACATGGCCACGTCCGCAGACTCACAACTCAGGATATGCTGAACGATTTCTCACTTGCTCTTTTCCTGTTATCCCTCCTGTAGACCGTCTGACCCTTCTTTTTTGCCGTCATTATTTGCATTAGGTGCTGCCCACACAACACCCCATCTCCCCATCAGAAATTTTTTTTTGAAAAAATGCTTTCAAAAAAGCATTTTTTTTTGAAAATGCTTTTCTTTCTTTCTTTCTGCTTTTAGGGGCCAGAGCACCCAAATCCTGGGAAGAGTTTCAGCGCCCGCGGCTTCCCACGTCACTGTTACCTTCCGGACAGCGAGAAAGGGAGAAAAGTAAGACTGGAAAGGGTATCTCAGGATAGGACTCAGGCATTTGTCTTTATGGTAGGGGTTCAGGTTTTGTTTCTCTTGGCGCATAGTCCGAAGAGAGCTGTGCGCTAGAGGTGTAGAGGAGTATTACAGCAGCTCCGAGCCTCTGCCTTGCAAGCTTATGGCAAATCCTGTCACTCCCATGGACCAAGCCTGTTCCCAGAAACTGAAAAACAAAAAAAAACAAACAATAACAAAGACAGAGAACTGGCTCTCTTTTAATTCTAGTCAAACATTTAACAGGGTCACAGTTGAGTCAATTATTTATAAGCGTAGATTGGAATCTATTGTTATTTTTTCTTTTGTAGCATGATAGGGAGAAGGGCCTTTCACTTTTTCCTGTCCAGGAAATTTACTGGCGATGGTTTATCTCTATTAGCATTTTTCCTCAAGGTCTTGGCTGCCGAGCAGCTGGTTCTGGGACCAGCCCCAGAAGCGACACTGATGCTAATGCAGAATCTTTAGCCATGCCTTCATTTGAACAAGATCCTGGGTGACTGGGAAACTAGGCTCTGGGGCAAGGGTTTACGTTTGTGAGATGATTTCTTTAATGTACTTCCATCTTCTTTGACCTTTCCACAAAAAGACATGAAGAGAAGGTGCTGGAGGGGGTGTCTCTGGACCCCTCACGATTCTTGGTTAGCACACGGAGTCTGTGAACTCTAAAATTAGACACTATTTTTTCGTGTTGGTTTTATTTTTTTATCATTCCCAGCAGTGCTCAAGGTTTGCTCCTGGCTCTGTCCTCAGGGATCACTCCTGGAGGTGCTCAGGAGACCCCATGAGATCCTAGGGATCAAGCTGGGGTCAGCTATGTACAAGGCAAGAACTGTAACCTGTACTAACTGTCTAGCCCTTTAGGCTACACATGTTTAAGCTTGTATTTATTAGACTATGGATTAGGTTAGAAGATGACTGGATTTACAAGCCTTTCCTTGCTCCTGTAAGAGTTAAAAAGCCCAATTTTTTTTTTTTTTTTTTTTTTTTTTTTTTTTTTTGCTTTTGGGTCACACCCAGCAATGCTCAGGGGTTACTTCTGGCTCTGCACTCAGGAATTACTCCTGGTGGTGCTCAGGGGACCACATGGGACGCCAGGGATCAAACTGGGTCGCTGCATGCAAGGAAAACCCGCTTTGCTATCGCCCTGGCCCTGTTTTTTATGACCTAAGTTAGGGGACGTCGTGCCCTTTCTGCTGGCAGAGACTCTCGGCAGGAGCAGCTCTGCCGACTTTCCCCCTTGGTTTTCTCTCTGTGCTGCCTCATATACGGCGCTCTCAGTGTCCGCGGCTGGCCTGGGCGTCTCTCCCCCAGCACTGTGCTTGCAATCATGTGTCTGCAGTGGTGGATCGCTTCACTCTAGTCTCCGTGCCTTTCCCTTTGGGGATCCAGGCTGGGACCCTTCTGGTCTGGGCCCTTCAGCCGCAAGGGGCGGAGAGTTGCCAAGGGAAGGAGCCAGCAGAAGTGTGCAGGCCTTGCTCCTCGGAGCTGTCCCTAACACTTGCATTTCTCACTCCCGCCCATCTACTGTCAGGGAGTGAGGCAGGCGGTCCGCAGCGCTGTCCCCTCACACGGGAGCTGGATGAGCCGTTATCTCACCGGCAGGAAGCAGATAAGAACAGTGAGATAAGCAACACCATGATGTGGTACCATGTGTCCGGATTGGAAGTGATGTCAGAACCCATGTTTGTTGGCCTTAAACAGATTTTTTTTCCAACTTAAGACATACATTTTTAATTGTATTGATTATATTTTAAAGGGTTTGAAAAAAAAAATTTTACCCCCCAATTTATTGATTCCATGAAAAACATACGTGTTTTTTTTTATTTCCTTTTTAAAAAATGGAATTACTGGGCTGGAGCGATAGCCCAGCGGGTAGAGCGCTTGCCTTGCATGCGGCTGGCCTGTGCCGCCCAGGTTCAATCCCGGCATCCCATATGGTCCCCTGAGAACCGCCAGGAATGATTCCTGAGTGCAGAGCCAGGAGAAACCCCTCAGCATTGCCAGGTGTGACCCAAAAAAAAAAAAAATAAAATAAATAAAATAAAATGGAATTACTGTGAGACACACCGTACAAAGTTGTTCATGTTTGGGTTTCAGTCAGACAATGTTCCATCACCCCCGTCCCTTCACCACTGTACATTTCCCACCACCAGTATCCCCAGTTTCCCTCCTGGCCCCTCCCCAGCTGACCTCTATGGTAGGCACTTTTCTTCTTCTCTCTCTCTCTTTCTCTCTCTCTCTCGCTTGCTCTCTCGCTCTCTCGTGAGCTCTCTCTCATCCTCTCTCTCTCTCTCTCTCTCTCTCTCCTTTTTGGGCATTATGGTTTGTAATACAGGTACTAAAAGGTATCTTGCCATCCCTTTATCTACTTTCAGCACTCAGTTCTTATCCAGAGTGACCATTTCCAACTACCTTTCTATCTCGTCCCTACTCTATTCTAGCTGTCCTTCCCCATCCCCACTTGTGGCAAGCTGCCTACCGTCTCTGGCAGACCCCAGGTCCATTCCTCGTGGCCCTGGTTTCTACTGCTCTTGGGTATTAGTCTCCTACTATCTATCAGGTAGATCTTTGTGTGCAGGGACCCTTGACCTGCAGAGCTAATTGCTCTTAGTATCTCCCTTATCAAGATTGCTATGAAACTTGGAATCCTCTCGCCTAGAGCTGGTCCTCTTTCTCTTGAACTACTCTGAGTTAATTCTGTTAGATTCTGCTTGGTATCCAGAATCCCTGAGGTTCAAATTGGGCCTATTTAGCCTCTGGGATTCTCGCTCTGATCCAATTATATCATTAGAACCAGATTACAGATTACGCATGTCTCGTAACTCCTAGATCCTGCTTTTGGTATTTCAATTTTTCAAAGTTTCACTTTGATTTTTACTGCGGTCATGTGGGTGAGCCCAGTTTCTGTCCCCCTTTTCCACTTGTCCTGCCCCTTCGCCCCTCAATTCCCCACCTCCTCTCCAGGCCCTTCATTCCCTTTCCCTCCACAGCCGCACTTCCGCTTCTGCTGCGACTATCTCAGACTCAGTCTTTGAAAAGTCACAGCTCGGGGCCAGTGTGCAATGGGGAAGGCACATTGCATGTGCTTGCATCCGCCTTGCATGTGGCTGACCCAGGTTCGATCGCCAGCATCCCATATGGTCCCCTGAGCTGGGCCAGGAGTAACCCCTGAGTATTGCTGGGTGTGACCCAAAAAGCAAAAAGCAAAAAAAAGCACAGCACAGCCACTGGCACCTCCTGTTCGTGACTGGATGGCGCCGATGTTGCTGTATGATACATCCGTCTCTCAATTGTACCGTTTTATGTCATTTCCCCAACATTGCCCATAACCTTAAGAGGCGGAGTATGCTATTTTCTTTTCTTGGGAGCCACACTCAGTGGTCTCAGGGTTTTTCTGCCTCCGTTCTCGGGGATCCTTGCTGGCCGTACGTAGTTATGCAGAGCTGGGGTTTGAACAAGGATGATGAGAGATAAGCACCTTAACCTTTGTACTATCCCCTTTGGCCCCCAATCCATCCTCATTGCCATTTTATATGTTTTTGCTTTTTGGGGTCCCTCTGGGGACCATATGGGATGCTGGTGATTGAACCTGGGTTGGCCGCATGCAAGGCAAACACCCTCCCTGCTGGACTATCGCTCCAGCCCCTTCATTGCCGTTTTAGACATAAGGAGATTGAAGGCCCAGAGAAATGATGGGAGCAGGTTACACAGTTGCTGGCAGAACCAGGTTTCCCAAGTTTCACTACCCTGCAGGTCCTTACCTGCTCGTCAGATCTCTTCCTCATTCTCTGAGCTGCTTCCTGCTTCCTGATCTGGGACCCTGGGGTGGATTCTCAAGCTCCCGGGCATGGTCACTAATGCGCACGTGTGTCCACTTCTGTGTTGCCTCTTCCCTCAGGTGCTGAAGCTGCTCCTGGTGGCCTGGGACCCGCCTCATCTTTGCCATCGGCACTTCCAGCACCACGGGCGGTCGGACACTGTCATCTGGAACGAGGTCCATCACAAGACGGAGTTTGGTTCTAATCTCACCGCCACGGCTACCCGGATGCCAATTACCTGGATAACGTGCTGGCCGAACTGGCTGCCCAGGGCATTTCTGAGGACAGTATGGCCCAGGAGAAGGACTGAGCTGGGGGCCCCTGGGGACTGCAGGGCAAGGTGTGAAGTCAAGCTGGAAGAGTGTGACGTGTCCCCCGTCCCGCCCGTTTCCTTCCTCTCCTGTGTCCCCCCCATCCCCCATGCCTCTCAGCCAGTGAGGATTTATTAGGTGACTTCATTCATCAGCCTCATGAGTGCAAAGGGGACGGGCTGAGGGCCACCCTTGGTCTCTTCCCACAGAGCTTTGGATGCTGGGTAGGCGAGCGCCCCTCCCCGCTTCCCTCCCCAAGTTAGGGGCACATTCTGTCCACTTCGGGTGTGGGCACGGTACAAGCACCCCAGACCCCGGGCCTTGTGAAGCCTCTGCTGGCTTTTTGCTGCTTCTGCTCTGCCTTGAGAGCAGCGTTTCTGTTTTTCTTTCCTCCTGCCCTGGAGGCGAGGAGCCCACACACACTGTGCAAGGTTGGGGACCAAGGGGCGAACCGCTAAACTGTTGTGACGGCTGAGGTCATCCGTGCCTAGGTCGGGTCCCGCGAGGAGGCCCTTGGTGCGAGAGGGGGTGGGAGGTTAAAGCTTTCAGAGCACTTTTAACCTAAGCATAATAGGTTATGCTTCCTCCTCTCTTCTCCTCCTCCTCCTCCTCCTCCTCCTCCTCTTCTTCCTCCTCCTCCCCCTTCCTCTCTCCTCCTCTCCTCCCTCCTCCCTCCTCCCCCTCCTCCTCCTTCCCTTCCTCCCTCTTCCTCCTCTTCCCTCTTCCTCCTCCTCCTCCTCTTCCCTCCTCCTCCTCTTCCTCCTCCTCCTCTCCCTCCTCTCCTCCTCCCTCCCTCCTCCCCTCTTCCTCCTCCTCTTCCTCCTCCTCCTCCTCTTCTTCCCTCCTCCTCCTCTTCCTCCTCCCTCTCCTCTCTCTCCTCCTCCTCCTCTCCCCCTCTTCCTCCTCCCCTCCCTCCTCTTCCTCTTCCCCCTCTTCCTCCTCTCTCCTCCTCCTCCTCCTCCTCCTCCTCCTCCCCCTCTCTCCTCCTCTTCCTCCTCCTTCCCTCTCCTCCTCCTCTTCCACCTCTCTCCCTCCTCCTCCTCTTCCTCCTTCCCCTCTTCTACCTCCTCCTCCTCTCCTCCTCCCCCTCCTTCTCCTCCTTCTCTTCTTCCTCCTCCTCCTCTTCCTCCCCCCCTCCTCCTCCTCCCCTTCTTCCTCCTCCTCCTCCTCCTCCTCCTCTTCCTCCTCCTCCTCCTATGTTTGACCTGTCCAGAGAGGCCTCTGGGTTTTTCTTATGCACGTGGGAGGGCCCAGGGCTTCCTCCCGGCGTCCATCCCCTGATGCGTCCAGCCCCTCTGATGACACTACAGCCGCCTCCCACAGGCATCTAAAGTTTCCTCAGGGACAGGAGCCCAGCACCGCCTTCCCGGCGCCCTGCCCCCACCAGCTCACAGATTCCGTGAGTTTCAATCAAGTCACTGTGAGTGGCGCTTCCACGGGCTCTGTGTCTGTGCACCATGTGCGTGCTGTGTGTGTGTGTGTGTGTGTGTGTGTGTGTGTGTGTGTGTGTGTGTGTGTGTGTGTGTGTGTGTGTGTGTGTGTGTGTGTGTGTGTGTGTGTGTGTGTGTGTGTCCCTAGGGCCAGTGCCGCCACATCCTGACACCTTCTAGCAAAACTTGGTTCTGATGGGGCCGCCACAGCACAAGGCTGTCCTGGGGCTTTCCTCCTCGTGTGCCAGCTCATCCAGAGTGAACTGTGTCTCGGAGGAGACAGAGCTGAGTCTGGAGATGAGAAGCAGGAGGCGCCAGCAGCCCTCTACTATCAGGGGAGCCTCGAACCTGTCTCCATCCAGTCTTGGTTCTCTCGGTAGGTTCGAGCCCTAATCAGAGCCCAGCGTTGGTGCTGGCAACCTCGTCATCTCCAGACTCATCCCAAGCACGAAGGGGGGCCTCTCTAGCCTCTTGCTAACAAGACTGAGGTCCCCACATTCGCCCAACCTGGGCTGGGTCCCTAGACCCTGGGGATCCCCCTCCCCAACATCTCTCTTGCCTTCTAATCCCGATAAATCGGGGTTCAGGGATGAGAGAAGGAAGAACAAGAAGGAAATCCGACTCCCCCTTGGAAAGTGGGTTCTTTGAACTATGAGTTTGGGGAAGTTCCTCTGATCCTATTTGATCTTATATACCTCATGTTTTGGGGGTTTGACGTATATATATGCATATATATTTCATAATATTGGGAAGTTTTTTGATGATGGTAGACAAGTGGAAGCAAGGGACTGGGGTGCTGCTCAGCAGTGAAAGTGTCCCCTTGCATGTGTGAGGCCCTGGGTTCGATGCCTGACAACACAAAAGAAAAAACAGAAAGAAAAGTAAAACAACAAGAAGAAAAATGGAAGCAAAAAGGATCTTCCAAAACGGTACTAAGTTAGAAGCAGTGTTTCCCCGACCGCTGGCGCTGGGCTGCTCTCAGACGCATGCAGCCATATGGCTACTAGCCTGGCCAGTGTCCCCCCATTTTCTGGGGACAGGCTGCAGAGTTCCTCCCAGCTTTTCTTGGGGTTCCAACAGGAGCCCCTAGAGCGGGATTGTTGCTCCCTCGTTCCTTTCGCGTCTCACAGTCGGCACCGTTTTATCTCACCAGCAGACCGGGAGGTTGGTGCTGTGTTCACAGCCCCTTAGGCAGGGGGCCAGTCACCTGCGTTCAGCCGAAGACAGCGGTGGCTGTCGCGTCCGTGCAGTTTGCCTCCCTTCCTTGTGCCCGAGATCACCGAAGAGCCTGCATGGGGTCTAGCGCTGTCCACGCCCACCTCAGGTGTCCGCTGGGCTCCTGACCCCACGTGGGTGAGGGATGGCGGGCCAGGGAGCAGAAACCCATCACTGTACAGCAGGAGGTGGGCAGAGACGGGAAACCAGTGACAGTGGCCTGGGCAGGGAGAGAAGCCAGTTTTCCTGTGTCTGGCAGAGGGAAGAAGCAGAGGACGCTGAGAACGCTCAGCACACGGGGCTGGGGTTATACCCTCCAGAGCGTCAGAGCTGTCCACGCCTTTTCTCCGGGGCCTGGTGGTGTCTGGGGTTCCCCCCATTCTCTCCCTCTCTGGGAAGGCTGGGCCGGGTGACCACCTCGTCTTCAGGATGCTCTTTTTCTGGAGACTTTTATGGGCAGAAGGGATCTAGAATTTAATTTTTAACACTGTGCAGCCAGGGGCAGAGGGCTTTGCTCCTTTTCCCCACTCCAACCCGGGAAAGTGGGGTCTCGGGTTCAGGGAGAACTCGCCAACAGATGCCCGGCGCTCAGACACAGGATGGTTTTCTCGCCTGGAGCCCTGCTCTGCCCCTCCCCTCAGGAGACCCCCACGTCTTTCTCTTCATTGTTCCGCCCCAGCAGCCTTTCTGGGTGGCCCAGGTGGACGGGTAGAAAGCAAAGCTTGTCATCCCGTAAAAGATCAATTGTGTCTATGTGGCTATGTGTATGTTTCTTTGTGTGTTCGCATCCTCTGCCAGTCCCCCCCTTTTTTTTCCATTTTGGTAAACCTTGTACTTCTTTGTGGTTTTATACTTGGTCCATAGCACTTGTCCTGGCGTTGCAGCGTTCTGCGCGAGCGGATGGGGAGTGGCACTGTGCAGTGCAGGAAAGAGCCCTGTCCCCTTTTCTTGTCTGTGGTCACTGGTGTTGGAGAGGGAGGGGTGGGGCGTTCCGGGAGAGGGCACACGTCGCTGTTTTAATGTCACCACTGTTCTATTTGCACCACCTGTATGTGTTGAAGTCCGCCGGTGTTGCTCTGTGAGAGGACATCGCCCCCTGGTGCTCATGAGGTGTATGTGCAGAACAATAAATGGCTAATGAACAACTACAAAAGCTTGTCCACCTGTTTCTTTATTATTTGTAGTTAAGTGCTGTTCGGGTGACCCCTAGGGTGCCCACGAAGCAGCCGTTCACTGTCTGGAGAGAGAGATATCTCTTCTCTGTATCCTGCCCTCCCCAACATCTTTTCTTCCACACGTTGAATAAAGGACCAAATATAACTTTGTGCTCTACAGAAAATAGACCACAAGACAGGGAAATAAGCAAACTTTTGAGGGAAAGGCTCTCGAATAACGCAGATGGTAACTTCAGCAAGTTCCTTTCACCTGCCTATAGCAGAACAGATGTTTCAAAAGTTTACATACAGGCTATTCTTGATCAAAAGTTTTATTATCTAAATCACTTCACTTGTCTTCCCGTTGTTCATTGATTTGCTTGAGCAGGCGCCAGTAACGTCTCCATTCGTTGGGAATGAAGTCCATTATTGTTACTGTTTTTGGCATATCAAATACACCACAGGTTAGCTTGCCAGGCTCTGTCGTGGCTCTGGGTTCATCCAGGGGTCGAGTATCATCGAAATAAGAACAAATAAACTGTGAATGCAGGTTCCCAGTCTTCACAGCACAAAGGTGCCTGCCTCTAGTTTTTGGTAGACCGTGCAGTGTTTATTGTGGGAGCCAAACTAGTGTCCAGGGCTGGAGGGAGAGTCCAGCAAGGAGGATGTTTGCCTTGCATGAGGCTGTTGGATCCTGGCATCCCATATGGTCCTCCAAGCACCACCAGACTTGAGTGCAGTGCCAGGAAGAACCTCTAAGCATTGCTAGGTGTGACCCAAAAAGCCAAAAAAACACCCCCTAAACAAACAAAAAGCTACTCTGGTATCCATAGTTCCTGTCCTGGGCTCACCAGTCAGGAAACCAGAACTTGGGGCCAGAGTCCAAGATCTTTCCCACTGGAATTCTCATACTGTATGCTGATGGGATCAGTAGAAAGTCGGCAATTTCCACATGCTGATTTTCATATAGGATAGAAAAACAGAAAAATAGAGACAGAGGAATAGAGATAGAGAAACAGAGAAATGGAGATAAATAGGGTAACAGTAATAGAGACAAAGAAATAGAGAAACAGAGAAACGGATAAAGAAACAGAGATCGGTGAAGAGAGATAAGAGAGAAAGACCCTGAACAAAGAGACCTGAAATGAACAGTCAGACAGAGTGCCTCAGGTAGGCATTTTAATGCATATTTTTGAGCAATTTTGTTAGTAGAAATAGAAGCTAAAAGGAGAACTTATTTCAGTCTGGGAGCGTTTTGGTTTATTCTATGTCCCTGACTCAAAGAAAAAGGAGATAGAAATCAGTGTCTCTGTCTCTGGGCAGCCAGAGACCAAGATTGATGCCATGTTTGCCTTCTGGTCTCTGCTTCACAGCGGGGGTCGCCTGTGAGTTTCCTCTTTCCTATCTTCCCTCAGGCTGGAGCAAGTCAAGCCTCTCCTAAGCAAAACTGACTGTGAGCCTGAGTTCTTGGTTGTGAATGTTGCTGAGAAGGCGAGAAATGACCCTTCCTTGAAGATTACCAAAGATATTGGCTTGGGAGCAGAAGTGCAGAGCTTGAAAAACCTGGGGAACTTTCATGGCTTATTTATCTGAGGATTCACCACGAGGTTAGATCAGCGTGAAATGGGACAAAGGCCCAAATCTGAAAGGACAATCTTACATCCATCCTGCGTGGGGTCCCAGGGAAGTCAGGTTGGCACAGAAATATATTAGAATGCTCTGTATTCCTTTTTCATTTCATTTCAAAACTGGATTTTTGGTCCTATCAGTCAGTTTCTGTTGAAGAGAGGATATATAATAGGTATTTATGTCCTCTAAGGCAAGGTATATAATAGGTATTTCCTGCTCAGGTTAGGTCTCAGAGAGGAAATCATAATTAGATGTGGGTATTCTGTGATGTGATGTGATGTGTGTGTGTGTGTGTGTGTGTGTGTGTGTGTGCTGTGCACGCACGTGCTGGTTAATGGTAAACTAAGGATCACTCATGAAAGAGGAAAGAGTTATTCTCTTTGGCAACTTTCTCGAGCTCTACTGCTTGATCTCTCCATACCTGCAGCTTATTTCTTTTTATTTTATTTAAAAAATTTTTAGGATATTGAATCACAGTGAGATACACAGTCACAAGGTTGTTCATGATTGGGTTTCTGTTATATAATGTTCCAACATCCACTGCCTGTCTCTGTTGCAGACTCTCTCTCTCTCTCTCTCTCTCTCTCTCTCTCTCTCTCTCTCTCCCCCCCCCCCCCCATTTTGGATGTTATGGTTAGCAATACTAAAAGTTTATCATGTATATCCCTTCACCTACTTTCAACTCTCAGTTCTTGCCCAGAGTGATCAGCGATCATAACTAACTATTATTGGGTCATTTCTATTGTTGTCCTACTGGTTCTTTTTCTATCCTAACTGCCCTTTACACCACCACCCCCCCACTCCATCCCCACCCATGCTTGTGGCAAGGTTCCAACCATTGGCTTATTTCTTGTCCTATCTAGCATGAGATAAAAGGCAAGACCAGGAGCTTATTTGTGAGAATGCCAGTTTCTCTTGAGCACCAGAATATTTTTTAAGTTTTCCTTTTTCTTAACTCACTGCTATCACCAAACCATCTCTTCTCCCTTGATCTAAAAGACGTTATCAAGTTAAAATATTTTCAGAGAATGTTTTGACATTTGTCCAAAGTCTCAGAGTGGTCTTTCCTAAGTAAGTCTTAATGTTTTAGTGAAGTTGGAAAAAACTGGGCTTGGTGAGGGCAATATTGTTTTGTTGTTTTTGATCAAATGATTTGGGGACCCAATTCTCAAAACTGTGACCCAGTTCCCAAAACACAAAGCCTCAAAACTGAAAGAAGGGACTGATCAGGACTTTCTGTGTCTTCTGGAGGACCTGTTAGCCTCCTGTAGCATGAAATACACACTCACAGACACACACACATGCGTGGCGCACGTACACACATACTCAAAATACTGGGAGAGAATATTTTAAAGCCAGATATTTTTATAGCTTGTGAATTGAAAACCATAACCAACCACAGATTAAAGGCAAATCTTCAAACCCAAATACCAACTTTCCCCTTCTCTCTTCTACACAAACACATCCAGGAGATTATAATTAATGCCACACAGACAGGAAACCCCTCCCTACCATCATGATTTAGTTCCCAGGATTCTAGGATGATTTAATTTTTTTCCCCGAAATCCTAACTCCCAACTTTGCCTTTGCAGCTCTTGTAATTTTCTGACTTCTGATTTCAAGGAGCCCCAGAGCTGTACCTGCTTTTTGGGTTACGTTTACCCCTTCAGTACTTAGGAGGACAGAAGACGAGAGAGAAGAAGTGAAAGATGAACTTGGAGCTCTGGAAGAAGATGAGATGGTTTCCTGGGAGAGACTTAGACCAGACTCTTGTCCTGCTCTTGGTCAGGGCTGTCTCTGGTTGCCACAGTGCTGGGAGTCAAAGTCTCCCTTTCCTCCTTGATTTCCAAGTAATCCTTTTTCCTATATTTGCGGGAGCCATAGACAGCCAGTGCAATAGCAGCTGCCAGGCCGGTGGTGACGCCTATGGAGACGCCAACGGCTGCTCCTCCTGACAGTCCACTGCCATCCTCCTGGAACCCGTGATGGCCCGGTGCAGCTCCATGGGCTCCCCCAGCCTCCACTGGTGTGTCTTGGGGTCCTTAATCCAGGCATTTTCAGTCTCCGGATTCATTACCAGGACCGTGTTGGTGGCAGCCTGATTCATAAGGGGTGGCTGGGTATATGGTGGGAGCCTGGCGGGAGGCAGAGACCCTCCCGTGAAGAGTCCGGCTTTGACACAGTAGGACACTTGGCATCCATCACTGATGAGGGGCTAGATGTTGGCTGAAGCCCCGGGACACTTTTTTGGAGAAGGTACCCCCAAATCTTTGGATGTCTCACTAGAAGCCAAGGGGTTCCCAACGACACAGCTAAAGAATCCACCAAAGGGAACAGAAAATTTACTTCCTAACTCATAGTCCTGAGAGACACATACCTTGAGGCTCTCAAAGAGAGCCAGCGGAAGTAGCCAGCAGGGCAAGACGGTGCGTTTGTCAAAGGGTTGATGTTCTTCCAACTGAAAAGGCCCCCAAAGAGTAGTCCAGAGTTTTCAGGGACTTGCCCATTGGCCACACACCAGAACGCCTGAAATTTAGCTTTCGCCACCTGGTACACGTCCTCACACACTGTTTTGCAGAAGATCCGGAGGGTGCATTTGCGGTGACACTCCAGCTGGTTGTAGCCCTCCTCATGGACCTGAGACAGCAGGTGGACAGGAGAGTAGCCGGAGGGGCAGGAGAAATCACCAGTGAGCGGATTCTTCTGCTGCAAGTTTTGGCAGAGTTGGACCATGTTACCTCCCTGCGAACTGGGTACATTGCTGATACACTCCACCAAAGGAGAAATTGGTCATCTTCCCTTCACAAGAGCCATCATCGGTGTTGGCTTGAAAGTTGAAGTTGGGTGAGTTGACATCGATGCAGCCAGGGTAGGTGTTGAAGGTGTAATAGCGTCTCACGGCAGCCTCCACTGTCTTAGACAACTTCTTGACCAAGGGCCCCGCAAATCGGGCAACATGTCGGGGTTGATAAAGAAGTGCAGAGGCAGACCCGCCGGTCTATGGCCACCAGGTGGTTGGTGATGCCCTGTTGCCAGTTCTGGAGGGTGATGCCAGGATAAAAGGCAGCCCCCAATGCTTTGCATCCTCGAGTGGGTCCGGTTGGAGAGGTAGTTCTTGGTGAAGGTGTTCTGTGACGTGTACTTGTCCTCAGCTTTAAAGTTTACTATGTTTAGAAAGGCAATCCCGGCCGAGGCTGTAATTGCGCTGCTCTGGCTGTCCTGCAGGAAGGAGCTTCTGATGTGGTCCTCTTGAATGAGAGCGGCCCCAGCGTCCACACTGGTGGTGACGTGGGTACCATAGTTGAGAACCAGGAGTTCTGCCAAGTAGTTCGCCATCCGCGTCTGGTTGCCTTCCAGGCGCCAAGATACCCAGGAGCTCATTCTTAAACCTCTGGTTTAGTTCTGAAGCTGGCTTGATTTTGACAGTGTAGATCAGGTTTCGTACTTGGACCCGGGTCATGATGGCTTGGTCCCTCACTTGAAGGGTCTTCATCCTCTGGAACTCCAAAGAGAACTTGCCATTGACTTTGGAAAACAGCGGGAGCTCCAGGTTGATGGAGTTGGCGGTGCTGCTCTGGTAGCCAGTCCAGGATTCCAGGATGTCTGAGTTCAGATCCAGATTGCTCTGTTTCTGGGGAATGACAAAAATCTCATCGGGGATGAGGTACTGCCCATCCTCTGTGGTCCTGCAGTTGGTGTAGGTCAGGTTCATCACCCGCCCCAATTCTACATTCCGCAGATTATCCCAGCCACCGCCAGGCAAGACTTCCAGAATAGGTAGATTCAAGGCCTCCTTGCATTTCCGGAAACCCTCCTGATCTGTCTCTCCCAGGGATGTGTCCACAGCAGCCCATGCTACCAGTGCCCAGCAGAGGATGGACCCTCTGAAGCCCTGCATAGCTCAGGCAGTTTCCGCCACACACAAGAGTCCTAAACAGCGATAGGCAAACTAAGTGTAAATCAAGCAGAAGGGAAAGAGAACAGATGCTGAAATGCAAAATTCAGAAGTTGTCCTAAAGTTACCAGTTCCTCTTTTGGTTCATCTACATGCAAAATGGGGAAATGAGAGTCTGTTGTAATGATATAATCCTTCAGGACTTCAGAAAAAAATACATTGTACTTGCTATGCAAACACATCTCTTTATCCTCATCAGTTAACTAAGGATCGGCCCTTTCCCCTCTCCCTCCCCACGTCCCCCTTATACCTGGACCCTGCTCGAGGCCAGTTCTGCTGCAGTGGGTGGGGACATTCAGAAAAAGTGAATACGTGGCTTAGGTTTCCTTCATGGGAGATTTTTGGCTTTAAAGGGAAGCCATGATTATGCTTTTTGTTTGCTCTCTTGACTTAATGATTCACACATTTTCCTATTCTCTCTCTGGGGAGTCCAATAGCAGTTTCCTTTTCTTGTAAATGTGGATGTAAATGGAAGCAGCACTTTACTGAAACTCTGTCCCTATCTATGGTGTAGAACCAAGGCCTGGGCTTTCTCATTCACCAGTGGTAGAGGCTGTCCAGTAGGTAAAAGGAGCAAAAGTCTTGGACTAGGTCCAGTGGGGCTTCACTGTGATAAACTCTATCAGCCCCAGCTTTGGAGAAAGCATTGTTTGTGGCAACATAGATGTAGCCAGATAGGATTCTGGTTGTCGCACTCTGGAAGTGAAGGCAAGGTGCTGTGTTGTTTCATTTGAATATAAATGCTTAAGCAAAGAGAAAATTCACAATATAATTTAGATTTTGATTTGACAGTGGCCAAGAAATATTTGTCTATGCTTTGTAGACTTAGATTAGCCTCTGTATGTGTGTGTAGTAGGTGAGAAATTGGTAGTTGTTACAGCTTTAGTTTTTCATATTACTGCTAGATATATTCTATCTATCTATCTATCTATCTATCTATCTATCTATCTATCTATCTATCTATCTATCTATCTATCTATCTATCTATCTATCTATCTATCTATCTATCTATCTATCTATCTATCTATCTATCTATCTATCTGTCTGTCTGTCTGTCTGTCGTCTGTCTGTCTGTCTGTCTGTCTGTCTGTCTGTCTGTCTGTCTGTCTGTCTATCTATCTATCTGTCTATCTATCTGTCTATCTGTCTGTCTATCTATCTATCTATCTATCTATCTATCTATCTATCTATCTGTCTGTCTGTCTATCTGTCTATCTGTCTATCTGTCTGTCTGTCTGTCTGTCTGTCTGTCTATCTATCCATCCATCCATCCATCCATCCATCCATCCATCCATCCATCCATCCATCCATCCATCCATCCATCCATCCATCTATCTATCTGTCTATCTGTCTGTCTATCTGTCTGTCTGTTTGTCTATCTGTCTGTCTGTCTATCTATCTATCATCTCTCACACTCTCTCTGTATATCTGTCTGTCTATCTATACTTACGACAAATGTCACTTGTATCACTTGTCTTCCCATTGTTCATCAATTGCTTAAGTGGGTACCGGTAACATTTCCATACGTCCTGCCATGAGCTAGTGTAGCCCAAGAGCATCTGCTCGCTCCAGGAATATGAAGAGCCTCAAACAATTCCTCAGGTCATGGAAATGAGGTCTATAATTGTTACTGGTTTTTGGCATATCAACTACAACAAGGGTAGCTTGTCAGGATCTGCCGTGAATATGTACATTTGTCATACAGAGAAGATTAGCATGACAAATGTACATATTCATTTTTTTCAGAAATAGATAATGACTTATAATGTGTCTAACTCTATTTTAAAAACATAGATATTATACAGTCTAGCATGGATAACAGTTATTAGATATGCTCGACTCTGAGTCTGACAATATTGGACTAGATGCTAAATTTCTAAAATCATTCTTATTCAGCAGCATTTGTAGAGTTATTAAACTAATTTTTACTTTTCTATGTGTCCATTTTTAAAATGAAGCTTTTAGTGAGATTCTGTGATTTGCGATATTTTAAGGATGGCATTTCATGCACATAATTCCAGCACAAACCCATGACCAGTTTCTCTGTCTTCCTTCCCAAAGCACTAAACCTCTCCTCCTTTCAACCATCCTCACTACAAATTCACTTTTATGAAATGGCTCTTCCATTGTGTTGCCTTTGGCCCTATTTACTTACTGTGTATCTTCAAATCCACATGTGAGAGAGTTAATTCTGTGTCTATCTCATTGTTTCTGATTAATTTAGAATATTTTCTAGTTCTGTCCTTGTTGCTTCAAATTGTATGTTTTTATTCTTTCTTAGAGCTGCATAATATTTCATTGTGTATCTATACCACAACTTCTTGATCATTCATTCATATTTGGTGCATCTTGAGATTGTACCAGTGCAGTGATGAACACAGGTATGCATACGTCTTTTAGAATGAAATCTGTGTTTGGGGATAGATGTCAAGAAATGGTCTCACTGAGTTGTATGGCAGTTCTATTCCTATTTTTGGCAAATATTTATATTTCATATTTCATAAAGGCGGAACCAGGTGACATTCCACCAACAGAGGAGGAAAGTTCTCTCACCACAACCTATCAACAGTGACTGCTTCCAGATTTTTTGATATGTGCCATATCTCATTGTGTATTGATTTTTTTCTTTAATCATGTGACATTGAGCCCTTTTTCATATGTCTATTGACCATCAGCCTATATAAGCATGGAAAGGGGATA
Organism: Cryptotis parvus; assembly: GCA_021461705.1. Lineage (NCBI taxonomy): Eukaryota > Metazoa > Chordata > Mammalia > Eulipotyphla > Soricidae > Cryptotis > Cryptotis parvus. The sequence continues at coordinate 109,175 of JAJIBD010004943.1, forward strand.
TTCTCACTAGACCAGAGATGGAGAGGGTTTTTCTTTGCTAGGTTCACATCTAAAGTCTATTTTCTTTCTTCCTATAGCTTTCAAGTGGCATGTGTACCCACACACGTGTGTGTGTATGTGTGTGTGTTGGTATGCATGAGATGTACACACCTGCATATATATATGCATATATATATATATACTTTGAGAGATAAGTATATAAGCCAAGCCAATTGCTTTCTGAAGCTTATGTTTACTCATAGCAATATCTGTATATACCTGTTTTACAGTCTTTGCTTTGAGCATGTCAATGCTGCTTAGGACCAATTCCTCAGGTTTTTCAGGAGACTTGAGGTAGTGGGCACAGAACTTTACATCTGATACATGTCCAATTCAGACATTTAATCTGTTTCCCTGCATACATCCCATTTTTTTCCCCTTTGATCTCCCTAGTCCTGCTTGGGAGACTCTTGGTACAGACATGATACCACTGGTCCATCAATGGTAGCTTAAGGGCCACAATAGGGCAAGTACTGGGCACCAGCCTTGCGTACTGATTGCCACACTATTCATGCCACTCAATCAAGGCCCAAGGAGACTGGATCAAGCAAGTCATTACCATTAAGTTGAAAGAAAGTTTCCTCTGTAATATATGGACTTTACGTTATCTTCCTATATGGGTTTTGAAGAAAGACAAGGAAAGGGAAACCCTCATTATTCTCAATGCCCATCCAGAAAAGATTGACTTTATATATTGAAGCCATTGTAATTCCCTTTGTGCATGTTACACACAGACACACACAAACACACACAAACACACACATACAAAAACGCACTCCCCTATGGCATCTAAGAGGAGATACTAGAAGCACCCCCACATGGGCAAAGGTGATGGGTTGAAGGATGTGGGGTTCTCCGAGGACTTCTTCATTAGTAAGGGAATGCCCAGGACTGAACCTGTTCTACCCCTACCCAAGTCCTGGCTGCCCTCTGTCCTCCTAGGGCTGTACATCTGCTGTGTGTATAACTACGTGTGACCAGAACACAGGAAGAGGATGAGCAGTTCCAGGCCAGAGGAGGGCCATGAGGAGGCCAGTTTGAGGAGGAATCCCAGGTTTGAGAACATGAAGTGACCTCGGACTTTGATGAGGTCTGATGGAACTTGTAACCCTGGACACTGGCATTCTATAACAGGCAATTTGCTTAGTTCACTTGCTGGCAACATAGACCAGCTAGCAATGTCTTGCTGTTTCCGAGATCCTTGGGCTGCAGCCTAAAAAGCCATAAGGGGAACTTGGTAAAGAGAAAAATAGGCGAGGACATACCACACCCCCTCAATGTGTTTTTCACGGAGACCATCAGATGTAAGGCAGGGCAGCACAGCAGGGCAGACCAGTGCAGGCCACAACACTGATGCCGATGGGACACTACAATATCACTTCCTCGAGTGTATGTGCACACACCATGTGCATATGTGTATGTTTGCATGTGAGTGGGTGAAGAATCATGCGGAAAAGCATATCCTGATCAGGAAGGTGGGTCAAAATCACACCCCAGAACAAGGTAGAGTATTTAGTTAGAGAGTACAGGGTGGTGCCCTTGGCCAGAATTTGTCTTAACTTCAAAGTGTATCTTCCTCATCGCTGGGGAACCCTCCAATGTGCGGGATCTGGGGAGAGTCAGGGGACTGAGCGGCAGAGGTGACCTTGCACAGATGTGAGTGCTGTGTCTCGCTGTTCTTGTCTCACCAGAGCAATGAACAACTAGAAGACAACCAGCACATTGAGGACAACCAACTCCTCTCTGGTTCAAGCCTTGTGTTTCCCAGCACCAAGGATTGCATAAAAATACGATATCTAGGAGCAAATCAATAACAATGGAGGCTAAAGACGAAATGATGAAAACGTTAAGATATTACTACAAGAACTTTAAAGAAGGTCAAGAAATTCTGTACTAGGATTAGAAGAATATACACCATTGTTGTGTACATCCTACCTAAAGCAATCTTCAGTTTCAATAAAACAAATTGTTTAAATAAAGTATCCCTTGGGGCGGAGCAATACCAGAGCATGTGGGGTATTTCCTTTGCACATGGCTGATCAGAGTTTGATCCCCATATTCCAACTAAATTTATAGTTGAAAAAAAATGAAACTACCTAATTTCTACAGGATGACATTTTAATTATTATTTAATTATTTATTATTATTTTATTATTTAACAAATAAAAATAAGCTAAAACAATTTTATAGTGTGAGAAATTGTTATGCCACAATATTATTAAGTAAAAAAAGATATATGTTTGATATGATTTTAATTATGCATAAACATGTACTAGAGGAATATCAACAACTCACTGATTGGTAGATTTTATCAATTACTTAATTCTTTTTCATTTTTAGATGCTTTTGATTATTCAATAGAAAATATTTACTGATTTGACAAATATTTATAGAGCATTTACTTAGTACCAAATATAGGTTTGAGTCCTGAGTAACCACCAGGTTTGTACTCAGGAAAATAATGAACATTTTTTAATGAAGAGACATTAAAGGAGGAAAAGAAACAAATTACTTCTGAATTTTTTTAAAAATATAGTGTTCTCTTTCCAATTCATAGGGAAACAATGAAAAGAGAAGTGGGCATAATGGGAATTTCAGCTCCTTTTAAACTTGCATGTAACCAGCAGGAATTGTTTCTGGTGATGGAAAGAGCCACAGAATGAGTTTCTCAGAGTGTTTCTGGCTAGTCTCTGCTCACCTAGTTCCCTTCACTTGGGCCTGGGACTGAAATGCACGTATAATTACATAAGCTCTCCAGATGGCCAGCCTCAAAAGTCTGTGTCTTAACACTGAACATTGGTCTCTATAGGAGGGGGAAAAAAGAAGTCACAGCTTTGTCAGAATAATTTCACTTCCTCTAAAAAGAGGCCCAGGTTCCCCATGTCTGCTTTCTGCTTTATTTGTCAGTGTGTCTACGTCTTGTTCACATCGTCTCACACAGAATCCAAGATGACTCAAGACTAAACTTCAGTTGAGTGTGGAACTGATCCAAATGTTTCCAAATCACTTTGCATTTCACCTCAGTTCGAAATGGGGAGCAGAGTCAGATGTACTTCTGGATGGAGACCACTCCTTTCCTTTCTGTTTAAAGCAGGGATGCAGAAACCAGTCTGAAAAGAGTTGAATCATGGCAAAATGGGTTAGAGAACTGTGACTTGTAGACAGGAATACCGTGGGTTCTGGAAAACATAGGCGGTGTCAGTTGGTAAAGCAATAATGTCTTCTATTCGCAATAGTTGATGTCAAATATCATGGTTTGAAAGTTTCTTTCTGAGTTTTCTCCCTCTCTGACTGAGTTCTTTTCTCCTAAGAGAATTGTTTGTGTTCTGACCATAAAAATAAGAGCAATGTGGTATCTTTATTTACTATTATTGCTTTGCTTTTTGGGTCATACCTGGGTGTGTTCAGGTGTTGCTCCTGGTTCTGAACTCAAGAACTACTCCTGGTGGAGCTGGATGTACGTATGGGATGACGGGAATCAAACCTGGGTCAGTTGTATGCAAGGTAAACACCCTATCCATTGTGCTATCTCTCTGGTCCCACTCTGCTCTCTTTAATCCTTTTAATCTTACGGATAAAAACAGAAGGTCCGTGTGAAATCTTGCAGCCCCATTAAAAGTGAGGCCAGAATTTGGTAGCCTAACAGGTTTTATTTTTCTTTTTCTATTAACACTTTCCCCTCTTCTCTTCTTCCCAATTTTTTCTAATCATTTTTCTCCTCACCAACTATTTTTTTCTCCAATCCTTTATTCTCTTTAAAATTTACATGATTTAGTTTGGAGGACAGAGTCTGTGATTTAAAAGCAGAACTTCCTCTTAAAGGAAGAAGGAAACACCTGTTCTGGTTATGGCAGACAGGACTTAACGAGTTGAGTCATGAGCTCTGGAGATGTTTCGTTTATCCTTTTCTATATAGTTCTCTAGGTCATTTCTAGTGGAATTTCTTCCATCTATCCATTACATACACAATGAGTATCTGTTATTTGTCAGACACCCATTGTAGGTACTATTTTTGGATCGCCAAATGTCAAATGAAATACCTTTTGAAGAGTCTGGAAGACCTATTGACTCCTCTGTTCCTTTTCCTTATCCAACTGAATTCCACAGAAATTGAGCAGTTAGGACCAAGTTGCTCCCTCTCCTCATTTAGGTTTTCTGATGGCATCCACGTCATGGGGAGATGATGTTTCTGGTGTCCTTCAGCTGAAAAGTTTATTGCAAACAATGGTGCAGGAAACACAGTGAGATTTCTCTTATCACTGGGTTTCTCCATTCCCATGTCTTTCCCCATCATATTCCTTAAGCTCTGAATGAGGTTTAAGCAATTAAAATGACTCAATAGCATCTGACCTCTTTTGGTAGATTTTCTGTTTGCTTATTATTAGGTAACCTGAGACCAATCTTGCTTAATCTTTCCCCTTTTTACCATAGAATGGTCAACTGGATCTTCCGCACCCCAAATCTTTTCCTATATGCAATAAATAAAAAATCATTGTATTTATTTCTAACTGAAATAATCATGAATAAGTTAAAGATAAAAATAAGTGAGTTTGTTGAAGTGGTTTTTTACATCACATAATAATTTAGAATTGGGGAGCTTTGGGCTCTCCATGGAAATATTCCTTCCAGATTTACCTTATTTTTTATGATTCAATATAGTTTTTATTGAATTAAATTTACTTAGAAAGTTGTGAAGGGAGGGAATAAGAGCTATATATGTTCAAGAGAGAAAACAGACTTTTCCGAGTAGAAAAAGCAAGCAAGCAGAAAGAAAGAAATGTGTGTTCAAGGGAGAAAATGAATTTAAAAGAGCAAGTCTCGGCTTTACATATTATTTCTGATATTTGTTGATGATTTGAATATATTTAATGAATGTACATTCTTTCAGTGTTCAACAGATATGTGATCAAGCACTCAGCATCTCTAAGATCAGGAAAAGGCAAATAAAACCTATACTGAGATGTCACATTACATTATTAGAATATCTTATCAAGAATATAAGAAATAACATGGGCTTTTGAGGAGGTGGAGGAAAGAGAACCCTTTTTACTGTTCATAGGAACAAAAAATTGTACAGAAGCTACAGAAAGTAGTATGGAAGCTCTTCAAAATAGCAAACAGAAAATAACCATATAATATAGTAATTCAATGTCTAGGTACTTATCTGAAGTAAATAAAAATACTAACTTGCGAAGATATGCGCCCCATCCTCAGTGCAGCATTATTTACAATAACCAAGATCTAGAAATAGCCAAAGTGTTCATGGACATATAATAAAGGATGGGGCCAGAACTGGAGAGAGATTACAATGAGAAGGGCATTTACCCTGAATGCAGCCTACCCAGGTTCAGTCCTGGACACCCTTTATGGTCCTCTGAGCCCTGTTACAGTATACTATTGCCCGGAATCTCTGCATCTTGCCTGAAGTTACCTCCTGCAGGCCACCTTTCAGATAGGGACAGAAAACAGTTTGAATCTGTGACTCTGTATGGTGGTATACCTTACCATGTATTCTATGTTAGCTGGTGTAAATATTTTCTCTCATGCTACCACATTAATCGTGGAGCTAGACAAATCTTACTAATAATTTTACCTGGCTATGTTGGATCTCTAAGTAATTAGATCAGGGAGAAATGCTGTTTGCCTCCAAGCAAGCAAGCATGTCTCTCTAATAAGTCTAAAGGCTAATATCCAAAAATAAAAGAAGCACCTTGGTATAATGAGAGACAAGGTCCCAAGCCTAGTGACTGCTACTTTCTCAACTCTCCAGATCCCTGGAGAGTCTTGAAACACTCTTGGAAAACTGCCAGTCCTTGTGTATTTTCTACAGCTTCTTATAGCAGAGACATTATAATTATGATAAGAAGGAAAGTTTCCCTAGTCATAAAATTTGTGAGGCTGAGCTGAAGAATTTCCCTGAACGTAGGAAGTCAGAGTTGCCAAACTGTGAAGCAAAGGCTTTCAGGTCATCCTGTGTTCTTCCTCTTAGAACCTTTTGCCTCCTTTTGGATAGCTGTTGACAGGCAATAGCTAGCTGTTGTATGGTACATGGAGCTTCTCGGACGGGAAAGGAGTTTTTCCATTAACCAGCTGTGAGTCATTAGCGAATTATTTCACCCCTCGAACTTCAGTTGTTTGTGCAATGAGATGAGTACACTAATTCATCACTAGGAGATCACTTAGAGCAATGAGAACATCTTGAGATTCAGTCAATGATGAATATACTCGCAAATATTGTATGTCAGGCACCACTTGCTTTGCTAAGGAGATTGTGGTATGGTGGCAGTAAAACATTGAGCAAGTATGTATTAGATAGAGGTATAGGATACTAAGGGGAGTAGAAGAGAGTCTCAATTTGAACCACAGGTGAGGGCGGTCCTTCATGACACACAGAGATAAGAGAAATAAGATGCAAAGTAAGTCAGGCAGAGAGATTGAGGGATGAGGAACATGAAGAGAAAGCTGTCTAGAGATGATTACAGATTCTGAAATTGCATAATTTGAGCAGATGATAGATTTATGTTACCATAAGAATCTTATCTAGGTATAAACTGACCTCAAAATTCAACAACAGTAACAAAAAAAACCCCAAATAACCCCATTGAGTATTAGCAGAAGATTACAAGAGGCAATTATCTGAAGAAAAAGTTCATGGCCAGAGAGATAAATCCATAAACAGAATTTGCTTTAGTCCCTAGAACTACAGCCCCTCCCATGAAGCACTGTTAAGAAGCACTCAGCATTGCTGGGAATAGCCCATAAATCAAGAAAAAAAATAAAGAGGGCATACAGATGAAAAATAGGTACATGAAGAAATGCTCATTATCAATTACTCTCAGCAGAATGCAGATCCAAAATGCAATTAAATATGAGTTTGTAACAAAGACCAGAAAAAACAAGTACTGGGGAAGTTTTAAAGATAAAGAACAAGTACTGGGGAAGTTTTAAAGATAAAGAAATCCTCAAGAATATAATTTAGTGGGGATACAAACTGGTCTAACATTTTTTGGAAATCAATATGAAGGTTTTCAAAATGCTAACTATGGACTTAGATAATTCAGCAATTCCACTCCGAGTAATCTATCCAAAGAATATAAAAGCATGAATTCAAAGAATATATGAACCTCTATGTTCATTGCAGTTCTATTCACACTAGCCGTGGCAAAGAACAATCCAAGTGCCCAACAGTAGGTGAATGGATGAAGCAGTTGTGGCATCTAGGCACAACAGAATGTTACTCAGCTGTAAGACAAAAAGGAAATTTTACCTCTTTTCAAGCACATGGGTACAGTTGAGGGCATTATGGTAAAATAAAGAAGTCAGAACAAGAGAGACAAATACCAAATAATTTCACTCCCATGTGTAATTTAAATAAACAATCACTATCTTTCCGTTCATCATCGATTTGCTTGAGTGGGCACCAGTAACATCTCCATATGACCTGTCTCATGCAAGTAGAGCCCAAGGGCACCTGCTTGCTCCAGGAACATAAAGAGCCTCAAACCATTCCATCAGGTCATGGGAATGAAGTCTATAATTGTTACTGGTATTTGGCATATCAAATACGACACAGGTAGCTTGCCAGGGTCTGCAAATAAACAATGCAAGGGTACATATGAAACCATCCCCTGACAAACCCCTAGTTTGGGACCTCAGAATTGAGTTTGACAGGAGGTAAACTGTATAGAGGATACAGATGGTTGGAGGATTGATGGAGAGTTATGACACCCTGGTGGTGGTTTGGTGTGGCAGCTTTTTAACAGATGGGAAAAGCGGGGCCAGAGTGATAGCCCAGGGGTAGGGAATTTGCCTTGCACGCGGCGGCCCATGCCTGCCTGGGTTCGATCCCGGCACCCCATACGGTCCCCGAGCACTGCCAGGAGTAATTCCTGAGTCAGAGCCAGGAGTAACCCCTGAGCATCAGCGGGGTGTGAACCCCCTAAAAAAAAAAAAAAAATGGGAAAAGCACATCTAAAGCATATAAAATGTCAGCAACCAATATTACCTAAATTAAAAAATGAAAAAGAACCTTGAGTAATTCCACATTCTGATCACCAACCTAGTGATGGAAACAAGTTTTATATATGTACATAAGTATATAATGATATATATGCATACATAAATATTGTAAACACACACATATATATAATATATACACAAGATAGTAGATTAGAAAATGGTAAAGGACAAAAAAGTTATGGCTGCAGGATAAAACTAGTAACAAGTGGGTAGAACCAGTATAAAAATTAAATGCATGCCAGAAGGTGGAACTACAACCCCCAGAAGTCCGAGCGGAACTGGAAGTAAACCGTCATTTTGAACTCTCACCCGGCCTGCCTGCATCTCAGGTAGAGTGTCTGGGTGCGCCGGCTGGCGGGCAGGCACCTGGGGCTGTGGTAGAGCCCCAGGTCTTGGTAGAAGGTGGAACTACAACCCCCAGAAGTCCGAGCGGAACTGGAAGTAAACCGTCATTTTGAACTCTCACCCCGGCCTGCCTGCATCTCAGGTAGAGTTTAGGGGTGCGCCGCTGCCGGGCAGGGCGGCCGCTTACGCGGCGCTTATTATTACTAAAACTAGGAAATTCAACACCAAGGGTAGGTAATACCCTCAAGAAAAAAAGAAACAGTACACTAGAGGAATCTATCACTGAACACCGCAACACCATGGGAGAAAACAACGCAGATCCCCAGCTCGAAGAACAGATGAAGGAATTGACCGTGAAGAATCAAAAAAGAATACAGATATGCATGATCACTCTGACAATGAAATTAGAGAGGAAATTGGTAGGATGTTTAAGGAGCTCAAAGAAAAAATTGAGCTGATGTCCAATAAAATACAGGAGAACATAAACGAAGCAGTTGAAAGGGCAGTCAATAAACTACGGGAGGAAATGAGAGCAGAAATCAGAACCATGCAAAGAGAAATATCATCACTTAAAAACTCAGTAGATGAAATGAAAAACACAATCGGGGCTCTCAACAGTAGGATGACAGCAGCGGAAGAGAGAATCAGTGAGACTGAAGATGAGCTGCAGAAAGCACTCAGAGAACTACATAAGATGGAAAAGATCGGAAAATGGATCAGCAACGGAACAGAGAACAATGGGATGAAGCCAGGCGGAACAACATAAGAATCATCGGAGTCCCAGAGGGACAGGAAAGTAACCCCAAGGAAATTAAAACAGTTAAAAAACATCCTGGCTGAAAAGTTCCCGAGTTAAAAGGATGAAGGCATCCAGATCCAAGAAGCCAGACATGTACCAGCAAGAAGAGACCCCAATAGAAAGACCCCAAGACACATCCTAGTCAAAGTAATGGATGCCATAGACAGAGACAGAATTCTTCAGGCAGCAAGATCAAAGAAGGAAATTGTGTACAAAGGAGCATCCATTCGGCTTTCAGCAGACTTCTCAGAAGACACCCTCCAAGCCCGAAGGCAGTGGTGGGATATAGTAAAAAACTTAATGAAATGAATGCCTCAGCAAGAATTCTTTATCCAGCTAAACTCTCACTCAGATTTGAAGGACAGATATACAACTTCTTGGATAAACAACAGCTTAGGAACTTTGTAAAATCAAAACCAACCTTAAAAGAAGGACTGAATGATCTACTATAAGACGAAACATAACCCAAAAAGAACAACCAACCTATACAGAGAGATGGCACAAAATCCCATGACAATAATATCTCTTAATGTCAACGGTCTAAATGCACCAGTTAAGAGACACAGAGTGGCAAAATGGATCACAAAATTGAATCCGACATTCTGCTGCCTTCAAGAAACACACCTGAACAATCGGAGCAAAGACAGGCTCAAAATAAAAGGCTGGAAAACAATCCTTCATTCAAACAACCCATCCAAAAAGGCTGGGGTAGCCATACTGGTATCTGACAACATAGACTTCAGGCTGAAGAAGGTCAGAAGGGACAGTGAAGGTCACTTGTTAATAGTCAAGGGATGCATATATCAGGAAGAAATCACGCTATTAAACATATATGCACCCAACGAGGGGCCAGCAAAATACCTAAAACAACTACTAATAGACTTCAAAGAAGACATTGACAGCAACACAATTGTAGTTGGAGACTTCAACACTGCTCTATCAACCCTGGATAGATCAACAAGATTGAAACTTACCAAGGAAATACTGGCCCTAAAAGAGGAGATGGAAGAAAGAGGGCTGGTAGACATATACAGGACATTTCATCCCCAAAAAGCTGAATACACTTTCTTCTCCAGTGCACATGGAACATACTCAAAAATAGATCACATGCTGAGCCATAAATCATACCTCCATGTTGCAGGACTCCTAAGGGCCGCTGCATCTGCTTTGGATTGCCTCCCGAAAATCACTCCGTAGATAAGGGGGTAGTTCTAAATGTGGCAGTTTATTTGACCATGTATGCTGTACTAGCTGGTATAAATATTCTCCCATGCTATCACAATCATCGTGGGACTAGCTAGATCTTACCAGCATATTAGCCTGGCCACGTAAGGACACCTAAGTAATTAGACCAGAGAGAAATGCTGTTTGCTTCCAAACAAACAAGCATGGCTCCCTGATAAAATATAAAACTACAATGAAGTAGAGGAGACTTGTGAAGGCTTGGAGAAATATTTAACTGGCATTGGTGTTGATCTTTGGTACAGTGACATGCCATCTCAGAAACCCCCTTCTCTACATTTCAAAGGCATTCCGGCTCAAAACATTAGCACAGTAAAGGCCCTAGGTGAGATGCAGGGAGGGGACTACCAGAGGGCATTGGACCCTCCCTGCTTCCCATAACAATGGGAGGAAGGTCTGAGTTGCGGGGGGGTATAAACTAGCCGGTTCCCGCTCTCCCAGGCTTCTTCTTCCCGGTGGGATCTCGCCTTGTGAGCGTTTATTCCCCTTGGAAGTTTCACACGTGGTGGTCGCCATCTTGGCCTACACGTGGCTGGGGTTCTAGCCTGGAATCCTAAGCATCGGGTTTTTCCTTTTGCTGATTTGTATGCCTGAACCTGTGATAAGTAAAGCTTTTTTAAAACCTCATCGGATTTCTGAGTGTTCATCCATTCCTCGCCCGGCCCGGAGGTAGAAGGGAACTTCGCTTCCCGGCACTGTCAGGGACCCCCGCAGAGCGCCCGACATTTGGCATCCCTGGTGTGGGCACCACGAACATCGTCTGGTCTAATTATCATCGAACAGAGATCATCTGCCTCCGAACCGTGAGTAAAATGATGGATATCTCATGGTATAGATACATTGTATCTTTTATTGGCTCGGAACCATACATAGCCCAGTCTATAAAGTTCCTTTCTGAGAACTACTCTATCTTTTCACAAATCATCTGGGTCCTTGCGATTTTTAAACTGTACCTTTGTGTAAGGACAATGTTTATTAGAGAGAGGGAAGAAAGTAATAAATTGAATGCAATCTTAAGGGACGAGATTTACTCAGCGATTGAAGAAATAAGTGAGGATCATAAAGCTACAGGTAGACTGGTCTTAAAGCTTGAGAACAGAATTATTAAACAGAGTTTAAAATTTGAAAAGAAATTAGAAGAACAGGAAAGTAAAATTATTAACCAGATTTTAAAATTTGAGGAAAAATTAAAAGAACAGAATTTAAAATTCAAAGAAAAATTAGAAAAACAGGAAAGTAAAATTATTAAACAGGATTTAAAATTTGAAGTAAAGTTTGAAGAGCAGAAGAAGGATATCGATAAAATCAGCATTATCTTAGAGGAAGAAATTGACAGACAGAGATAGAATAGATGGACAGAAAGAGGAGGTTTGGAAGTTACACATAAGATTGAAAGAACAAAAGGAAGAAACATATAGGAAACTTGAAAACTTAAACCAAGAAATGGATGTGTTACGCAGGGGAGATTTCTGATTTCATAACTTATCAATCAGGACCTAGCGCATACCCAATACTGAGGCGTGAACCAACTAAAAGCCGTTCACAAACACGCCCCCAAAACTGTAGACTTGAAAAAGGTGTATACATTCCCAGCAAAAAAATCTAAAAAGAATTCTAATGTGGCTAATAACTTAGAGGAGGAACAGGAAAACCCAAAGGAGGCAAATTCCCAAGCTGAAAATCTCTCCAGAGCTAATACCCTCAATGGGGTAGATGTTCCTCTGCCAGATACTACAAGCTCTGATGAGGGAAGAAGGGGAGGAACAGATTAGCTCGAGTCAAAGAGCAAAAGCCCAGCAATCTTTCTCATGACCAATCTAAAGATAAAGTAAAACCGATTCATGAAGACTTAAAAATTGAGGCAATAACCCCGTTTAGGAAGGCTTGCGACAGGTTTGGAATATCAAGTCCTTATACTTTAAAATATTTAGCTGATTGGAGCGAAAATGATCAGTGGGTATTGGGAGACTTTGAAAGCGGTAGCCCATACTTGTCTAAACAAATCACAGTACATGCAATGGCATATGTGGTATGCAGATGGGGTTAACCAGAATATTGACACTTTAAGAGAAAAGGAATCAGGCCATACTATAACTTTTGCCATGCTAAAAGGTGAAGGTGAATGGAAAAAGAAAGCAAAACAAGCGACATTACCTGAACCTATTTTAAAATTTGTTCGGGAGACAGCATTAAAGCGTGGGAAAGAGTAGGTTCCGACCCAGAATTTCTAGGTAGCTATACGAAAATTTACCAGGGTCGTGATGAACCATACTTTGATTTTGTTGGGAGATTATGTGAAACAATCCAAAGACAGGTTCAAGACCCAACCACTCAAGAAATCCTAAAAGCGAAACTTAGCATATGAGAATGCTAATCCAAAAATGTCGAGCATTACTATATGGTATTAAGGAAAAGGATGACCTCATGGGGTATCCTAAAGGCCTGTAGAAATGTCGGTTTAACCTCCCATAAAACACAGGATGATATAGAGGCTTATCCCATACAGCAGGAGGATCAGGAGAGGGATGAAATGTCAGACAGCTCTAGGGGGAGAAACAATAAACTTCAAAGGATAAACAATAATCGGAGAAACTATTCTAATAATCGCAGCTCCACCCCTCGGAGGGCCCCACCTGGACCATGCCCAAGGTGCAGAAAAGGAAAACATTGGGCCAGAGACTGTCGGTCTTGGAGGCGGAAGTCAGCCTCAGGCTTCATCTGGACAGATAACCTGCTTTAGCTGCGGAAAGAAGGGACACACCCGTAGAGATTGCCCATCTTCTAAAACTATCAATACAGGGCAACATTCTAATAATCCCTTTATAGGAAATGTTACATGGACCCCCTCCCAGGTTCCACAAGCTCCGCAGGCTCAAATAACATCTATGCCTCCCCTAATGCGGGGAAACTGGGTGGGGGGCCAGCCCCAGCCCAGCTGAATCCAGGGGCACTCTCCTTCATTCCACCTGCCCAGTATCCTCCGAATCAGAATCCACAGAATTACAGTCAATAAATGCTCTCTGGCCTACCCCATCAGGCAGTGGCAGTCTCGACATTCTCTGCCCTAAGACTGTCACAATATACCCAAGTCAAGACCCCTACATGCTAAAAACAGGGATAAAAAGGACCTGCTCCCCAGGTAGTATGGGTTTAATTCAGGGAGCGATTGGCTGAAATTTAAAGGGAATTATGGTGCATTTCGGACTTCTGGATCCTGAATCTCATGGAGAGATAATACTGTCAATATCTGTGCCAACTAAATGGACTTTTTAAAAGGGGAACCACTTGCTAAACTATTATTATTTTTTGAGGATCCGTGTAGTCAGTCCGAACACCCCTACAGCTGGTGGCTTAAACAGTACCAACCATTCTGCCAACTTCATTGTTGGTTATGCAGCCACACAGAACCAAGCCCACCAGCCACCTGCTAACTATCTAGTTGGGTACACTGCCAGAATTTCTCAGGCCAAGCGGCCGGTTATACCCATCGAAATTTATAAAAGGAAATTCAAAGGCATGTTGGATACAGGGGCAGACATATCCATAATCTCCACCAAGTATTGGCCCTCTAACTGGGCCCTAAAGAAAGTGTCCCATAGCCTGAGCGGGGTAGGCAATATCTCCTCCTCTCTTCTCCGACAGAGTGCCAGGTGGCTGCCGTGTATTGGCCCTGAAGGGAATGTAGCCATGGTCCAGCCTTATATAGCCCCTATGCCTTTAACTTTATGGGGTCGGAGACATGCTGGAGCAGTGGGGGGCAGTAATCCACATACCTCGTCCAATTCCCCGTCGAGCACCAATTCCAGCTCTCCATAATAAGCCTAACACGGGGGTAACCCTTTTTTAATTGGGGCCGCTGTGGTTAAGCGCCCACTACCTATCCGTATTCAGTGGAAGTCTGACAAACCTATATGGACACCACAGTGGCCCCTCAATACCAAAAAGTTAGAGGCGCTAACAAATCTAGTGGAAGAACAGCTGAAATTAGGACATATTGAGGAAGCGTTTTCCAGAATGGAATTCTCCTGTTTTTTGTAATACAGAAAAAATCAGGCAAATGGCGTTTGCTGATTGACTTAAGGAATGTAAATTCTACTATGGTCCCCATGGGAGCCCTACAACCTGGGCTCCCCTCTCCAGCAGCTATTCCTAAGGATTGGCCGCTAATTATCATAGATTTAAAAGACTGCTTTTACAGCATACCTATCCACCCAGATGATCGGAAAAGGTTTGCATTTTCAGTCCCTTCCATTAATCATAAAGGTCCTTTACGTAGGTTTCAGTGGACAGTATTGCCCCAAGGAATGACTAATTCACCTACGATGTGTCAACACTTTGTTGATGAGGTTTTGCGACCCATTCGTGCTAAATTTCCTGGTGCATACATCATCCACTACATGGATGATATCCTGCTAGCTTGTGATAATTCCAGAGATCTCCAGAATTTATATAATGATGTAATGACAGTTTTACCAGAGGCTGGCTTACAAGTAGCTCCGGAAAAAATCCAGATGCAGCCTCCATATGAATATTTGGGCTATGCTCTTGACCGCACTACAGTGCGCCCTCAAAAAATTTCCATTAGTCAGAAAGGGCTCAAAACCTTGAATGATTTTCAAAAACTGCTGGGGGATATCAACTGGGTGCGCCCCTCCCTTGGTATTCCTAACTGTGAGCTCAGTAACCTGTTCCACACCCTTGAAGGTGATCCTGCTTTAAATAGCCCAAGGCAGCTAACTCCTAAAGCTCAGAAGGAATTAGATTTTTTTCATGGATCGGCTTCAAAAATCTTACCTCTCCAGATTTAATCCCGGAGAAAAGGTATGGTTCTTGGTCTTCCAACACTCCCGAGTCTCCAACTGCTGCTATAGCCCAATTATCTGGACCGTTAGAATGGGTTTACTTACATAACAAGCAGAATCGTACTGCTACACCTTACCTTGAGATGATAGCTAACCTTATAATTAAGGGAAGATCAAGAACCCAAGTATTACTTGGACATGATCCCCATGTAATTGTACTACCTGACCCTAAAAAAAGAAATTGAAGCTGTTTTACCGCTCAGTGAAATCCTTCAAAGAGCTTTAGCAGATTTTTCAGGAGAAATATCTTATCATTACCCAGCTGGAAAAACCTGGGAATTTCTGAAAAGGACACCTTTTGTAATTTCCACCATTATCCGCTCCTCTCCCATTCCTGATGCTCCAGTGTATTATATTGATGGCTCCTCATCAGGAAGGGGGTGGAATTACAGGTCCTTCGTTGACCACTACTGTGCATACAAATTATAAATCTGCCCAACAAGTGGAACTTCGCCACCCCTGATACATTTACTATCCCATGTATCTGGCCCATGTAATGTGGTGAGTGATTCTGCATATGTAGTTGGTTTTATTTCCTGGAATTGTCACTGCTTCTTTAAATGCCCATAATCCTATAATTCAGGAGCTACTCCATAAACTACAACATCTCCTCCGAAATAGAACATTCCCTATATACATCTCCCACATCCGTTCTCACAGCCGACTCCCGGGCCAATGGTTCGAGGAAGCGAAGCAGCAGATCTCTTGGCAGCACCAGTATTTAAATCAGCTGAGGAAGAGCACCAGACTCTACATACAAATGCCCGCCGCCTTCATGTACACCATGGCATCCCATGGAGACAAGCTAGACAAATTGTCCCCCAACTGTCCTGTCTGTGCTCCTTTACATTGTACATCTCATGTAGCAGGAGCAAATCCTCGAGGTTTACAGACAAACCAATTGTGGCAGATGGATATAACTCATACTAACTTATTTCCCAACAAACCTTTCCTTCATGTGGTCATCGATACATATTCCCGGTTCATATGGGCTGTTCCTATGACGTCTGAAAGAGCTAAATCTGTTTGTTCATTTTTACTCCAGTGCTTCTCCGTCATGGGTATTCCCCCATACCATAAAAACAGATAATGGTCCTGCTTACACCAGCAAAACCTTCAAATCCTTTTTTGCGAGGAATGGCAGATCAAACATATTACAGGAATTCCATATAATCCACAAGGACAAGGGAATAGTTGAACGTGCCCACAGGCGCGCTTAAAACTCAGCTATTAAAGCAGCGAAAAACAAGCATGCCTCCAATGGATTCTTTATCTTTAACATTATTCACCTTAAACTTCTTAAATATACCTCAAGGAGATCCCTATACTGCGGCTAAGCGTCACTTTCAAGAAGATATGCAAACTCAAAAAACAGTCAATTCACCTATCTGGGTGAAAATTGATGATAAATGGATTGCAGGTCACCTCCTCATTCGGGGAAGAGGCTATGCTTTCATTTCTACAGACGATAACCCTGCCAAGAAACTCTGGGTCCCTCTGCGACTTGTTAAGACTAGAATTTCTCCAAGAATCAGAAAACAACTAATTCTTTCAATATAAAGTCTTAAATTTTAAATTGCAAGTTGCTGTTTAAACTTCCTGGATTGGTTCCTTTTTAATAATGATCTTGTTTTGCAGTCTGTGATCATGGTTCATGTCTAATATCTTGCCTTACAGCCTAAACATTTTCTTTCTTACAAAAAAAAAAGGTGGAAAAATGGGTGGACTCTGATCACAGTGCTCATTACAAAAATGTTTGCTAAATCAATGGAAAATTGTTTTTCTAATGATTCTGTTCACAGGATGAGATATTCAAATCCAGTAAACCTGCGCTACAGTGCTCAATACTCCGAGACTCCTAAAACAGTGCTCGCTAAAAATTTAATAATTTGCAAAACTAATTTTTTCCCAATGCTCTATTCACAGGAAAAGACACTTTCTCACCATCATTTTGCCGGCTTTATATTTATGAGCGCTTGACTCGTTACCATTTATCACCCTAAATGGGTCACATATACAGCTGTAAGATATTGATCGATCAAATGTATGTGTGTGCGTGTGTATGTGGTACACCATTATGTTTGTGATTAATGTTGTGTCTATATTATGTCTCAACTACTACCTTCTCAATTTCTGACCACTACAAACCTCTATTACATTCATCAACTCCACTGCTGATCCACTAGATTTATCAATTTTAAAATCATCAATTCTCATACTTATTTCCCTGCTCCACCCATGTTGGAGCTTCTTTATATTCTTCTCTCCATCCCAAACTTGGATCCCTACAAAGCCTTAAAATCCCTACTTGTGATTAACCTCGAAAAGTGTTTTTGTCTCGCCTAAGCTACAGGTACAGTTACCGGTGCCAATGTTCCCTTGCTGAAGAAGCCCTGCAAAGCGCCCACACCGATGTTCCAGACACCTGTTCCAGCACTCAAGACTCCTGTTCCAGAATTCGAGATACTTGTTCCAGTGTTCCTGAGACCCAATCCAGTGTTCCTGACAATTCAACGAGTTCCTGATCGCTGCTCTCCAAAGACTCATACTCATATGATCACCGCTATTGCTGTTCCAGAAGTAGCCCCACAGACTTTGTTCCAGACACCCGACTTTACATAAAATATAGCAAATTGACTCTCAAATTATGGACAGTGCAAACTACAGTCCGTTATAATCAGACAGCTAAAAACACTTTATCTTGAACTTTGCTTTGGGTCCAAAAACAAGTTAGGATCCTAAAGTAACATGTATTATCATTTTTTAATTGGAATTGTTTTTTCTTATCTTAATTTTCTGTACATTACTAAATATTTCTTACCTTTTCAATTTTTATTAGTAAACTAATCAGGGGAGTTGTTTGCAGGACTCCTAAGGGCCGCTGCATCTGCTCTGGATTGCCTCCCGAAAATCCCCCGTAGATAAGGGGGTAGTCTAAATGTGGCAGTTTATCTGACCATGTATGCTGTACTAGCTGGTATAAATATTCTCCCATGCTATCACAATCATCGTGGGACTAGCTAGATCTTACCAGCATATTAGCCTCGCCACGTAAGGACACCTAAGTAATTAGACCAGAGAGAAATGCTGTTTGCTCCAAACAAACAAGCATGGCTCCCTGATAAAATATAAAACTACAAATGAAGTAGAGGAGACTTGTGAAGGCTTGGAGAAATATTTAACTGGCATTGGTGTTTGATCTTTGGTACAGTGACCTGCCATCTCAGAAACCCCCTTCTCTACATTTCAAAAGGCATTCCGGCTCAAAA
>JAJIBD010004944.1:0-29660 GCA_021461705.1 Cryptotis parvus
GGGTTCAATCCCGGCATCCCATATGGTTCCCCGAGCATCGCCAGGAGTAATTCCTGAGTGTAGAGCCAGGAGTAACCCCTAAGCATCACTGGGTGTGACCCCAAAAGCAAATTTAATTAATCCACACAATATTCTTTAAAGAACAAAGAGCCTGCAATGGGGATTCTGGGGAAATAGTCACAGTGGTAGCATGGAGCCTGCTGATATTCCTGAAGTTACTCCTATCTGCTATTACTCCTGGCTCTGCACTCAGGAATTCTCCTGGCAGGGCGGAGTGATAGCACAGCGGGTAGGGTGTTTGCCTTACATGTGGCTGACCCAGGTTCGATCCCTGGCATCCCATATGGCCCCCTGAGCACTGCCAAGGGTAATTCCTGAGCGAAGAGCCAGGAGTAACACCTGAGCATTGCAGGTGTGACCCAAAAAAGCAAAA
This sequence comes from Cryptotis parvus, assembly GCA_021461705.1. Lineage (NCBI taxonomy): Eukaryota > Metazoa > Chordata > Mammalia > Eulipotyphla > Soricidae > Cryptotis > Cryptotis parvus. The sequence goes on from JAJIBD010004944.1 coordinate 434, forward strand.
AAAAAAAAAAAAAAAAAAAAAAAAAAGGAATTATTCTGGCTATGCTCGAGGTAACATAGGGATGCTAGGGATCAAAACCCGGATCATCCGTGTACAAAGCAAACAAGCGCTGTACCCACTGTACTAGCACTTCGGACCCTGAAGTTCATGTTCTTTACTCTCTTTCTACCCCTCCTCCCCTTCCTCTAAAACCTCCAAATAAAGCCTGTTTTTAATTTACTGCTCATCTACTCCTGAGACAGGACAAAGACCTGGAAGCCCTGGGCAAGGCCTAGAACTGGCTTTCTTTACAGGCAGAGGGCAATTCCTTGCTCCACACTGAGTCCGCAGCTCCCAGAGAAATCGGGTGATGGGGATCAACTTCCGTGCTGAGAAGACCAAGAGAAAGTCAGATGTTGCCTGATGGCTACCTCATGGGGCTGGCGGGACTCAGGTCCAAGCCGCTCAGGGGGCTCCCTGCAGACTTTATCAGCCCCAGCCTTCCCTACAGGTAGTGGCGAATCAGGCCAAAGTCGCCTTCTCTCTCCTTCCTGCCTCACATAAGCCCCCATGGAATGGGGATGTCTACCAACTTCAACCATGTGCAAGGTGAGTGGACTACCTGGTAGACTATTATACAAGTTGAAACTAATTCGCTTTCGGGGCCGGGTGAGAGCACAGCAGGTAGGGCATATGCTTTGCACACGGCCAACTTCGGGTTCAATCCCCGGCATCCCATATGGCCCCCTGGCACCGCCAGGAGTAATTCCTGAATGAAGAGCCAGGAGTAACTCCTGAGTGTCGCTGGAGTGTGACCCAAAAAGCAAAAAAAAAAAAAAAAAAAGTTTCTTTCTTTCTTTCTTTCTTTTTTTTTTTTTTTTTTTTTTAGTCCACACCGGCAATGCTCAGGGGTTTCTCCTGGCTCTGCACTCAGGAATCACTCCTGGCGGTGCTCGGGGGGACCATATGGGATGCCGGGATGGAACCCAGGCCAGCACGGGCCGGCCACACCCTACCCGTTGGGCTATCGCTCCGGCCCTTAAATGTTTCTTTTCAAACAGTGGTGGAAATGCTTGCTTACATGTGGCCGACCTGGGTTCAATCCCCAGCACCACACTGGGCCCACTTGAGCAGGGCCAGGAGTAGGCCCTAAGCACTTCTGGGAATGGCCAAAAAAACAAGCAAAGGCTGGAGCCAGGGAACAGTGCAGGGGCCTTCCCCTTACTTGTGAGCACAGGCCCCTCGCTCAGACCCCTAGAGCATCGCCTGTGCCGTGCATGACTTGGACAGCTCCGAGTCTGACCGAGCAGCTTGACTGGCACAATCCTGAGCACCCCCTGCCTCCCATCACCCCTGCGCCAGCCTCACAAAAGCATGACAGAAGCAAGTGTTGGGCGTCACTGCCCGCGATTACTGTGGCCAGGTGTTTCCTCTGGCGGGCCCCTGTGAGGCCAGAACAGCACGGCAGGTCCGCACGTCCCATGACCACAGTGTTTGACACCACAAGGAGTGGAGCCCCGGCATGCACAGATGCGAGCAGCACAGCTCTGGGAGCAAACCCAGCCAGCACCGTGGCCCAGTGAAGCAACGCCAACCCACACGCAAACAGACAGCAGCAGAGAGGGTATGGGGAGGGATAAGAATAAAATCAGTTTGGGGGCTACACCCAACAGGGCTAAGGGGATACTCCTGTCTCTGCACTCAAGGATCACTCCTCTCCTGGTGGGCTCGGGGAGCATATGGGTGCTGGGGATTGAATCCTGCTAAGTCACATGCAAGGCAAGAACCACCTTCTGGACTATGGCTCCAGTCCAGTAACCTTTTTAACAGGTTAAAGAAGCAGGGACGGGGAACAGTGTAGCAGGTAGGGTGCTGACCTTGTAGGGTTTGATTCCCAGCATCCCACAAGCTCCCTCAAGTCCTGCCAGGAGGATGGCTGAGCACAGAGCCAGGAGTAAGGCCTGAGCACTGCCAGGAGTGGCCCCAGAACAAAAATAAACGAACACCTAAATAAGTATAGGCTGAGTAAGAAAGCTAAGATGACCACCCTAGGGCACAGCCCTCTTCCTTTCTTCCTCAATGCACACCTCCGGGGCTGCAGCAATAGTCCAGCAGGTAGAGCATTTGCCTTGCGTGAAGCTTACTGGGGTTTGATCCCGGCATCACAGATGGTCCCCTGAGCACTGCCAGGAATAATTCCTGAGTGCAGAGCCAGGAGTGACCCCTGAGCATCGCCAGGTGTGACCCCCCCCAAAAAAAAAGTGCACCTTCATTACCAGGACACTGGTTTCTATCACTGACCCTAAACAAAGTTAAAATGAAAATAAATGTTCCCCGCAAACAGCCATTAGACCCATGCCAGCTCCAGGCTTCTCATCCCTTTCCCTCTAGTCTCAGTGGATAAAAGAGAACAACCACAGGCAGGAAACAGAATCAACAAAGCTATTCAGAATCAAGCCAGAAACAAGAGTCGAGAGCTGGGAGAGTAAGGAGAGTGCTATGAGTTTTAGCAGCATGTAAACCAGAAAGCGACAAGTTGTCGGGAGAAGAAAGCCATGTGTCCCGTCTACCCTGATGGTAACAGGCCTTCTTCTTCTTTTTTTTTTTTTTTTTTTTGCTTTTTGGGTCACACCGGCGATGCTCAGGGGTTTCTCCTGGCTCTGCACTTGCGAATTACTCCTGGCGGTGCTCGGGGACCATATGGGATGCCTGGGATCGAACCGGGCCAGCGCAGGCCGGCCGCGTGCAAGGCAAGCGCTCTACCCACTGGGCTATCGCTCCGGCCCAAACAGGCCTTCTTATTAGCTGGGAGACAACACCTGGCAACACAAGACCCTGTCACCTGCACAAACACCCAGCACCCTAGAGCTCTGCCTTCCTACCATGGAGCAGAATCGGCCCAATGAATGTTGGATGACAGGCTTAGCTAGCTTGGGAGCTACTTACATGTTCTTAAGCCAAGGTTCATTCTAATGAGACCTCTCTTCTATGTAAACACTGCTGGAGGGTGTGGCAGTTACAGAAGTCACCTTGACTGAGTAACTTCTGACTTATACATCTACTAAGACTTCTATGTTTTCTAGATTGGGCACAGCTCCTCTTTATACCCACTGCACCCAGCGTGGGACAGTTAGAATTTACCAGGAGACTACCATCCTGGCTACGTTGAGACTATAGGAAGACTATAGGAAGGATCATACTAGTTTGCTTTAAGCAGGCGAGAGTGACCCTTTCAGTACGAGAACAAGATACTCAGAATCACCCTGGTGCAGATAATAATAAGAAGGACCTTGTGGGTACCATCTAGATTACATGAAGCTCATGAAGTTAAAATGTATTACTTTGGGGACTGGAGTGATAGCCCAGCGGGTAGAGGCGTTTGCCTTGCCGCGCGGCTGGCCTGTGCCGGCCCGGGTTCGATCCCGGGTTCGATCCCCGGCATCCCATATGGTCCCCGAGCACCGCCAGGAGTAATTCCCTGAGCGTAGAGCCAGGAGAAACCCCTGAGCATCGCCGGGTGTGACCCAAAAAAAAAGCAAAAAAAAAAAAAAGTATTACTTTATATCAGCCCTCTCTCTCCAGTGTTTTACATGAGAGATAATCTTGGTAGAAAGGATTAGACCTTGGCATAACCTTTGTTTATACGTGCAATAGGGTGTGGCACTACACTCTGTTTAGAGTTCTTTGTTGACATGACCCTCCCAATTGGATTACTTTGGTGTATATAAGGGGCTGACTTGAGGTCCCTTTAACTTTTACCTTTGGGCCTTTTAGCTTTCGGCTTTTTGCTCTTTGGCCTTTTGCTCCATCATTTGGGTAAGACTCAGCTCGGGTGAGATCCTCTCTCTTTGGTGGGAGACTTAGGCTCTTTTGTATGGTCTAAATTCAGACCACAGCTAGAGTTTGTTCATTATATTGGATTGCTGTGGAAGAGCTTTTGTACTATTAAAAGCCTTTTTGGAACTGCACCGGACTCGTGAGTTTTCATCTGTTCTCCGGCGTCCTCGGAGGTAAAAAAAAAACTTCTGTCCCGACACTGTTGGGGACCCGGCGCCGTTCCCGACAGGCTACATTGAGACAATTGTTTAAGATTATAGGAAGGATCATGCTAGTTTGCCCTCATGCAGGCAAGTGTGACCCTTTCAGTATACAGAGATCAAGAGATTAAGATACTCAGAATCCCCCTGGTGCAGATAGTAAATAAGAAGGACCTTGTGGGTACCATCTAGATTACATGAAGCCCATAAAATTAAGATGTATTACTTTATACCAGCCCCCTGTCTTGTGCCAGTGTTTTACATAAGAGATAATCTTATGTGTAACACATTATAATCCTTATAATAATAAGGAAGAAGGGATTAGTCCTTGCTATAATCCTTTGTTTATACCTATAATAGGGTGTGGCACCACCCTTTTACACTCTTCTACTATTCAGAAGCTGTTTAGGGTTCTTTGTTGACAGGACTCTCCCTATCAATAGTTAGGATTACTTTTGTGTATATAAGGGGACTGACTTGAGGCACTTGCTCCCCCCTTTTTTTGGGTAGGTCTCCTCTCCAGTAGGACTCTCTTTAGTGGGACTCCTTTCTGGTGGGATCGTCTTTGGTGGGAGACTTGGGCTCTTGTATATGGTCTAAGTTCTGACCAGAGTTTTCATCCGTTCCCTGGTGGCCGCGGAGGTATAAGAGAACTTCTGCCCTGATACTGTTGGGGACCCCAGCAGCTCCCAGCAGGTGCCAGGGGAGAAGCAAGAATATTCACTTCATCAGCTAATTCTGATCCTCAGAGGACTCTCTCAAGACATGATTGCCTGCTTTCGGCTCAGCCTTTCAGTCCTTCTCAATCTCTCATCTCAGTCACTTTTCCTTGCCTGGGCATACAAGAATAGCAAGTTAATACCTTTTCAGGTGCCATGAAACATGGAATTAGACACACCACTAAAAATAACCATTTGTCTTTTTACCCTACAGGCTGGGCCAGATGTACTGTGAAAATGTCATTTAAACATAAAATATTGTATATCCTTCACATGATGGGGGCCTCATCCTCTGACCTGCAGAACCAAACACCTAACAATGACAATATTTACTAGACACTGAGGTAGGGAGCTTTAAGTCACTGCAGTCTGGGGCAGGAGCCATAGCAAGCGGGGAGGGCATTTGACTTGCACACAGCTGACAGGTTAGATTCCTGGCATCCCATATGGTCCCCAAGTACCACTAGGAGTAATTCCTGAGTGCAGAATTAGGAGTAAGCCGGAGACTACTGAGTGTGCCACTCCCGCCCCAAAAAAAAGCCCCCACAGGGCTGGAACAATAGTCCAGCGGGTAGGCCGTTTGCCTTGCACACGGCCAGCCTATGCTGGCCCGGGTTCAATCCCCAGCATCCCATATGGTCCCCCAAGCACCACCAGGAGTAATTCCTGAGTGCAGAGCCAGGAGAAACCCCTGAGCATCGCCGGTGTGACCCAAAAAAGCAAAAAGAAAATAAAGAAAAAAGCCCCACCTCAGTCTTCATACTACCTTACATGAGGTACACATGACTACTCACTTATTTCTTAATTTTAATAAATGTTCTTGCCTGGAGCCAGAGTGACAGGACAGCAAGTTGGGCATCTGCCTTACATGCAGTTACCCTGGGTTCCAGAGTGACAGGACAGCAAGTTGGGCATCTGCCTTACATGCAGTTACCCTGGGTTCCAGAGTGACAGGACAGCAAGTTGGGCATCTGCCTTACATGCAGTTACCCTGGGTTCCAGAGTGACAGGACAGCAAGTTGGGCATCTGCCTTACATGCAGTTACCCTGGGTTCCAGAGTGACAGGACAGCAAGTTGGGCATCTGCCTTACATGCAGTTACCCTGGGTTCCAGAGTGACAGGACAGCAAGTTGGGCATCTGCCTTACATGCAGTTACCCTGGGTTCCAGAGTGAAAGGACAGCAAGTTGGGCATCTGCCTTACATGCAGTTAACCCGGGTTCCAGAGTGACAGGACAGCAAGTTGGGCATCTGCCTTACATGCAGTTACCCTGGGTTCCAGAGTGACAGAACAGCAAGTTGGGCATCTGCCTTACATGCAGTTACCCTGGGTTCCAGAGTGACAGGACAGCAAGTTGGGCATCTGCCTTACATGCAGTTAACCTGGGTTCAATCCCTTGAGCACTGCCAGGAGCAATTTCTGAGTGCAGAGCAGGAGCAACCCGTGTTGTGTGGCCCAAAACACTTTGCTTTGTTCCTGCCCTTCTGGATGCAGAGAGGAAGTCAATGGGCTGCTGCACACAGGAGGGGAGGCCCGGGTTCCACCACGGGTGTCCCATGCCTGCTTCTACCACCACATGGAATCACCCCCACACAGAGCCAGAGGGAGCCTGCAAGTATCATGGGTGTGGCCCCCAAACACAACAAGGTCCCCTTTGCTGATGCAATGACTGGGGCTTGCCTGTGCTGGTGGGGGGCCCACAGGGAGGGAGGGCCACTATGGGTCACCAGAGGACCCAGGCCATCTATTCACACATTAGCTGCGGTGCTGCATATATTCTGCTGCAGTTCCAGAGGCTCCCAACAGAACAGCCACCAAGACAGTGCTCCACGCACATGGGCAGCAACGAGGATCAAACTCACAACTTCAAGCCAAGGCAGTAGCCATTAGCCCCTGAGCCAGCCTCTGGGTCCCTTTACCCACTTCATCATTTGTAAAGCTCAAGTTCCAGTGCCGGGAGCTAGCTCCCCATTTTAAAGAGAAATTACATAAGGCCCAGCTGTGGAGCCCCAATCTGTCCCAGGTGTCCACGCAGGGACAGGTAAAGTCTGAAGCAGTTTGCACATTAGATGGTCTTGCTTCTGCTCTTGCGGTCACTTAGCACATTCTCCTAATATTACACTGTTCCAAAATGTACCTGCACAGTATGCATCTAAGCTGTACCTGAAATGGTTTGAAGGACAGGGGCGAGAGTGATAATACAGCAGGTGAGGCGTTTGCCTGGCAAGCAACCAAGCTGGGTTTAATCCCCAGCACCCCATTGGATCACCCGAGGACTTCCAGGAGTGATCGCTGAATACAGAGCCAGGATAACCATTAAGCAGCAGGGGGTGTGATCAAAATAAAGAAATATAAAAATGGCTAAAGTACCTCCTTCTCCTCTGCACAGCCTGCCGTGGGCTGCTCCTCTAGAGGAACCCATCTAAGTCCTGACGGTGACGATACAGCACACCTTCATCAACAACTGTCTATGCTTCATCAACCCAATCAGATGAACAAAATTGCTTAGGTTTGCCTGGCAGTAATACCCCATCTCTGCTGAACACTGACAAGAGCTGACCAGCTCGCTGTTCCAAAACAACAAAGGGGCAGGTGGCGCGCCCAGGAGGTATGTGGGTGCTGTGGACAGCCCACCTGGCTGTGGCAATTCCAGGGCTGCTCTCCCGTGATGAAGACCATGTAACACTCCTGCTCTCCGTGACAACGACCATGTAAACTCCTGCTCTCCCTCCCATGGCGATGACCATGTAAACTCCTGCTCTCCCGTGACGATGACCATGTAAACTCCTGCTCTCCCGTGGCGAAGACCATGTAACACTCCTGCTCTCCTGTGACAATGACCATGTAAACTCCTGCTCTCCCGTGGCGACACTCCTGCTCTCCCTCCAGTGGCGATGACCATGTAACACTCCTGTTCTCCCGTGACGATGACCATGTAACACTCCTGTTCTCCGTGGCGATGACCATGTAACACTCCTGCTCTTCCGTGACGATGACCGTGTAACACTCCTGCTCTCCGTGGCGATGACCATGTAACACTCCTGCTCTCCCGTGACAATAACCATGTAACACTCCTGCTCTCCCATGACGATAACCAGGGATCACTCCTGCTCTCCGGTGATGATAACTCACGCAACACTCCTGCTCTCCCGTGGCGATAACCATGTAACACTCCAGCTCTCCTGTGATGATAACCATGTAACACTCCTGCTCTCCGTGGCGATGACCATGTAACACTCCTGCTCTCTTGTGACGATAACCATGTAACACTCCTGCTCTCCCATGGCGATAACCAGGGAACACTCCAGCTCTCCTGTGATGATAACCATGTAACACTCCTGCTCTCCGTGGCGATGACCATGTAAACTCCTGCTCTCCCATGGCGATGATCATGTAACACTCCTGCTCTCCCATGGCGATGACCATGTAACACTCCTGCTCTCCCATGGCGATGACCATGTAACACTCCTGCTCTCCCATGACGATAACCATGTAACACTCCTGCTCTCCCATGGCGATAACCATGTAACACTCCTGCTCTCCCGTGACGATAACCATGTAACACTCCTGCTCTCCCATGGCGATGACCATGTAACACTCCTGCTCTCCCATGACGATGACCATGTAACACTCCTGCTCTCCCATGACGATAACCATGTAACACTCCTGCTCTCCCGCGACGATGACCATGTAACACTCCTGCTCTCCCATGGCGATAACCATGTAACACTCCTGCTCTCCCGTGACGATAACCATGTAACACTCCTGCTCTCCCATGACGATGACCATGTAACATTCCTGCTCTCCCATGGCGATGACCATGTAACACTCCTGCTCTCCCATGGCGATAACCATGTAACACTCCTGCTCTCCCGCGACGATGACCATGTAACACTCCTGCTCTCCCATGACGATGACCATGTAAACTCCTGCTCTCCCATGGCGATAACCATGTAACATTCCTGCTCTCCCGTGGCGAAGACCATGTAACACTTCTGCTCTCCCGTGATGATGACCATGTAACATTCCTGCTCTCCCATGATGATAACCATGTAACACTCCTGCTCTCCCGTGGCGATGACCATGTAACACTCCTGCTCTCCCGTGACGATGACCATATAACACTTCTATTCTCCCGTGGCGATAACCATGTAACACTCCTGCTCTCCGTGATGATGACCATGTAACACTCAAGCTCTCCTGTGATGATAACCATGCTAACACTCCTGATCTCCCGTGGCGATGACCATATAACACTCCTGCTCTCCCATGACGATAAGCAGGGAACACTCCTGCTCTCCAGTGACGATGACCATGTAACACTCCTGCTCTCCTGTGACGATGACCATGTAACACTCCTGCTCTCCCATGACGATGACCATGTAACACTCCTGCTCTCCCATGACGATGACCATGTAACACTCCTGCTCTCCCATGGCGATAACCATGTAACACTCCTGCTCTCCCATGACGATAACCATGTAACACTCCTGCTCTCCCGTGACGATAACCATGTAACACTCCTGCTCTCCCATGGCGATGACCATGTAACACTCCTGCTCTCCCATGGCGATGACCATGTAACACTCCTGCTCTCCCATGGCGATAACCATGTAACACTCCTGCTCTCCCGCGACGATGACCATGTAACACTCCTGCTCTCCCATGACGATAACCATGTAACACTCCTGCTCTCCGTGGCGATAACCATGTAACACTCCTGCTCTCCCATGACGATGACCATGTAACACTCCTGCTCTCCCATGGCGATGACCATGTAACACTCCTGCTCTCCCATGACGATAACCATGTAACACTCCTGCTCTCCCGCGACGATGACCATGTAACACTCCTGCTCTCCCATGACGATGACCATGTAAACTCCTGCTCTCCCATGGCGATAACCATGTAACATTCCTGCTCTCCGTGACGAAGACCATGTAACACTTCTGCTCTCCCGTGATGATGACCATGTAACATTCCTGCTCTCCCATGATGATAACCATGTAACACTCCTGCTCTCCGTGGCGATGACCATGTAACACTCCTGCTCTCCCGTGGCGATGACCATATAACACTTCTATTCTCCCGTGGCGATAACCATGTAACACTCCTGCTCTCCGTGATGATGACCATGTAACACTCAAGCTCTCCTGTGATGATAACCATGTAACACTCCTGATCTCCCGTGACGATGACCATATAACACTCCTGCTCTCCCATGACGATAAGCAGGGAACACTCCTGCTCTCCAGTGGCGATGACCATGTAACACTCCTGCTCTCCTGTGACTGATGACCATGTAACACTCCTGCTCTCCCGTGACGATGACCATGTAACACTCAAGCTCTCCTGTGATGATAACCATGTAACACTCCAGCTCTCCCGTGACGATGACCATGTAACACTCCTGCTCTCCGTGGCGATGCCCATGTAACACTCCTGCTCTCCGTGATGATAACCATGTAACACTCCTGCTATCCTGGATGATAACCATGTAACACTCCTGCTCGCCCGTGACGATGACCATGAAACACTCCTGCTCTCCGTGACGATAACCAGGGAACACACCTGCTCTCCCGTGATGATAACTATGCAACACTCCTGCTCTCCTGTGACGATAACCATGTAACACTGCTGCTCTCCGTGACGATAACCATGTAACACTCCTGCTCTCCCGTGACGATGACCATGTAAACTCCTGTTCTCCTGTGATGATAACCATGTAACACTCCTGCCCTCCCATGGCGATAACCATGTAACACTCCTGCTCTCCCGTGATGATAACCATGTAACACTCCTGCTCTCCTGTGATGATAACCATGTAACACTCCTGCTCTCCGTGATGATGACCATGTAACACTCCTGCTCTCCTGTGATGATAACCATGTAACACTCCTGCTCTCCTGTGATGATGACCATGTAACACTCCTGCTCTCCCGTGGCGATGACCATGTAACACTCCTGCTCTCTCATGACAATGACCATGTAACACTCCTGCTCTCCGTGGCGATGACCATGTAACACTCCAGCTCTCCTGTGATGACAGCCATCTAACACTCCTGCTCTCCTGTAATAACCATGTAACACTCCAGCTCTCCTGTGACAATAACCATGTAACACTCCTACTCTCCCGTGGCGATGACCATGTAAACTCCTGCTCTCCCATGGAGATAACCATGTAACACTCCTGCTCTCCCGTGGCGATGACCATGTAACACTCCTGCTCTCCTGTGATGATAACCATGTACACTCCTGCTCTCCCATGGAGATAACCATGTAACACTCCTGCTCTCCCGTGACAATGACCATGTAACACTCCTGCTCTCCGTGATGATGACCATGTAACACTCCTGCTCTCCCATGATGATAACCATGTAACACTCCTGCTCTCCGTGGCGATGACCATGTAACACTCCTGCTCTCCGTGGCGATGACCATATAACACTCCTATTCTCCCGTGGCGATAACCATGTAACACTCCTGCTCTCCGTGGCGATGACCATGTAACACTCCTGCTCTCCGTGATAACTATGCAACACTCCTGCTCTTTTGCTCATCAATTTGGTGTTTTTTTTTTTTTTTTTTTTTTTTTTGCTTTTTTTGGGTCACACCCGGCAATGCTCAGGGGTTACTCCTGGCTCTGCACTCAGGAATTACTCCTGGCGGTGCTCGGTGGACCATATGGGATGCCAGAGATCGAACATGGGCCAGCACAGGCCGGCCATCTGCAAGGCAAAGCGCCCTACCCGCTGGGTTATCGCTCTGGCCCCCTAATTCGTTTTTTTTGTTTGTTTTTTCAGCTAAACATAGCAATGTTCGGGGATTCCCTCCTGGCAGGCTCCAAGGACCACATGCCGTGCTGAGAACTGAACCTCAACAGGCTGTGTGCCAGGAAACTGACCCCTCCAGCCCTCAATTCACTTTAAAAATCTACAAACATTGGGACTTGAGCAATAGTCCAGCCGGGTAGGGTGTTTGCTTTGCACACGGCCGGCCCAATCTGGCCCCGGGTTCAATCCCTAGCATCCCATATGGTCCCCCGAGCACCGCCAGGAGTAATTCCTGAGTGCAGAGCCAGGAGAAACCCCTGAGCATCGCCAGGTATGACCCCAAAAAAAAAAAAAAAATCTACAAAACACGTATAGCTCATTTTTTCTCAAACAGATACATAAGAACTTAGCGTCAGGAGCTAACAGAGCATTAGGGTGCCAGCAAGCGCCCAATCCAGCTGATTCCGGCACTCAGGGGTGCTCCAGCTTCCCAGGTGCAGCCCCAAAGTGCCCCGCAATGCTGGAGTGGCCTGGAGGCTCCCCTGGCACTGCAGGGTCCGAGCCGCATGGCAGGCCCTGTGCTGAGCTCCAGCCTGATGGCCAGGAACTCTCAGGGACAGCTCTGGATCTCCCGGAGGACCTCTGGGAAGGGAAAAGAAAAATATATATACAAATTCAACTAATGAACTGATTTCTTCCCAGCACTTTACAATAATAATGAAGACTAGGTGGGGCGTGACCTATGGGGTCAGCCCCCGTAAGGTTGTGAAGGGATGTTTGCTCAGCCCAGAAAACCACTGGGCTGGGACCTGCTCTGAAACCAGCGGCAGTCCTGGCACAAGCTTCTCTCACGAGGATGTGATCGGGGAAGCCAAGGGCGGCGCAGCTAAGAGCAGGCTGGCCATTTACTCCTCTCCCCGTGGGGAACAGTCACTAGCATCTGTCACTGTTACAGCGCACACAAGCTGGAGAAACAGAGCTGATGGGCTTCTCATCTGGCAGGGACAGCGATCCGGCAGAGCGACGGCAGGAAAAGGCCTTGCCAGCTCCCTCAAGACGGAGCTCAGGTTTGGGCGGTGAAGAACCACATGATCACGTTCACAGAATTATTACACGGGGAAAAAATCTTAAAATTAAAAAAGCGGGGGGGAGCAGAAGCGGTAGCACAGCCTTGCTCACAGCCAACCTGGATCTGATCCCTGGCACTCCATAGGGTGCCCTGGGCACCATCAGGAGTAATCCCTGAACACACAGTCAGGGGTCAGCCCTGAGCACTTTGGGGTATAGTCCAAGAAAACCAACTAACAGTTTAATGAGGCTACAGAACGAGTACCGGGCTAAGCCACTTCCTTGTATTTGATCCTCAGCACCACAGGCCCCGGGCACCCACACAGTCATTCACAACCAGAGAGGCTCAAAGTGCAGAGCAAAGGCTATGTGCAGGGGCCCCAGGTTCAATCCCCAGCAACGTGGTCCCCCAGTACCACTGGAAGCAACAAACACCCCCCCACAAGCACCGGCTGAGAGTAGGCCCCAATTTTCAGTCTTACAGCCCAACAGGAAAAAGAAAGCAAAAAGCTAAGGCAGTCAGAAAGATAGTACAGGGGTTAAGGCACTTGCTCTGCATCCCACTGATCCTAGTTCAGACCCCCGGCAGAATATGATCCCCAAGCAGAGCCAGGAACAGCCCCTAAGCACCGCCAGGGGTAGCCCAATTCCCAAAACCCAACCCCCTCCAAATCATTTAATCCAAGTTTGGAAGTTGCTCGTGGCCAGAAAGTTAAACAGCTTGTCCAAGAGCCACAGTGGGCCAGCAGTAAAGCCAGGACTAAACACACGGCAGAAATGGGGTTTATCCCAGGATCCATCCATCTCTTCTGTTCCTGGCGTCCAGGACCTTGGAGTCAACAACCTGCCACTTAGCCTCCGACCTCACAAAGAGTGGATCCTCGCCAAAGTTAAAAGAGCTACAAAATCTTTGCGACCAGCGAGTCAAAAGGTCCGCAGAAACTAATCTTCTCCCATGACTCTCATTAAGGGAACCACAGCCCAGGTCTTGGCACGAAGCCTTTCCCAAATCCATATCAAAGCATAGCTCTGCATGGACTTATTTTTTTTGTTTTGTTTTCTGTATTTAAAAATTTATTATTAGTATTAGTATTTTTTTTATTTTTACAATTACAAGGATATACAATTAAAAAGTTCATATTTGGGTTTTGGTCAGACAGTGTTCCAGCACCCATCCCTCCACCAGTGCCCATCTCCCACCACCAACGTCCCGGTTCCCTCCCCCTCCCCAGCCCTCCTCCATCTGCATGGACTTATACAGGGTGCTGTGTCCCGATCAACCAACGACTGTAAACTGAAGGTATGATAAAGAAAAAACGACTCAAATGCGCTGAGTGGGTGCCTTGCAAGCACCCGCATGACAAGATCACCGTGCTGCGGTCTGGACAGCAAGGCCTGGCAATGGCACGGCAAGTGGAGCATTTGCCTTACACATGGCTAACTCGGGCTCAATCCCCAGCACCCGTATGCTCCCTGGAGTTCTACTGCGAGTGACCCCTGAGCACAGAGGCAGGAATAAATCCTGAGCACAGCCAGGTATGTGCGGAACCAGGGGTCAAACACACACACAAAAGGAATGAGAGAGTACCTTTCACGCCAATGTATGTTAAAAAAAATCATCAACCAACCCATAACAAATTTGAGACCTAATGTATTTTCACTGCTCAGCTGCTCAACCAAGCAGAACTGCTAGGTCAAATGGCAATTTTTTACTTTCTGAAGAACATCCAGACTGTTTTCCTAAGTCGCTGCACTAATTATACATTACCAGCAGTGCATGATCCCATTTCTTTTTGACTGTTGGTTTGGGAACCTCACGGCATGCTCAAATCACTTACTCCTGGCAAGGTTCAGGGGTCACTCCTGGTGGGGCTCCAAGGATCAAACCCAGATCGGCCGCAAACCAGGCCCTGCTACCTCTCGGCCCCTTGGCCAGCACTGGTGCCTGGGGCTCCTACATGTATTGCTCCTAAGCATGGATATGTGTCATTTCTAACTTAATGCTGACGATTTCAAGTGAGCTATGAAGACCAATGAAAAGCCATGGAAGATGGCAAATACAGCTGCAAACTGATTTGGGGAAGAAAATCAGCTAGGTGGGAGAGCAAAGCAATAGTACAGCAGGGTGTTTTACCTTGCCAACCCAGGTACAATCCCGGCATCCCATGGTGCCCTAGGCACCACCAGGAGTAACCCCTAATTGTCAAGTGTAAACTAAAAAAGAAAAAAATCAGCTAGGTATCTGCTGGGAGGGGCAGAGGTGCTCGTGCCACACCCAGCAGGGCCTGGCAGTTGACATCCGGTGACAACCGCGCATCGCCCACTTTAACCCCAGCCAGGGTCTCCTCCTCCCGTCTCGGACTCCATTCTGCGCACATGAACACTGCCCCACAGTTACAGATTGTTGTTTTCAAGGTTTTCTGTTCTTCAACATAAATATTTTTCTTTTTTCTTCCTTTTTTTTTCTTTTTGGGTCACACCCGGCGATGCTCAGGGGTTACTCCTGGCTCTGCACTCAGGAATTACTCCTGGCGGTGCTCAGGGGACCATATGGGATGCTGGGGATTGAACCCAGGCCGGCACAGGCCGGCCGCGTGCAAGGCAAACGCCCTACCCGCTGGGCTATCGCTCCAGCCCCCCCTTTTTTCTTCTTTCTTTTTGCAATTTTTTTGACCACACCCAGTGGTGCTCAAGACTTATTCACGGCTTTGCATTCAGCGATCATTCCTGGAGGGGGTGTCTAGGGACCATAAGGGGCCCGAGAGGGGGAACCCACCAGGCTAGCGTGAGGCCCTGCCCTCTGTATAAGCTCTGCAACCTGCAGAGTTGAACATTTCTAGTGTACTATTTTTTTTTTTTTTTTTTTTTTGCTTTTTGGGTCACACCGGCGATGCTCAGGGGTTACTCCTGGCTCTGCACTCAGGAATTACTCCTGGCGGTGCTCGGGGAACCATATGGGATGCCGGGGATCGAACCCGGGCCGGCAGAGGCCGGCCGCGTGTAAGGCAAACGCCCTACCCGCTGGGCTATTGCTCCGGCCCCTCTAGTGTACTATTTTGATGTTTTTGTTTTGGGGTCACACCTGGTAATGCTCAGGGCTTACTCCTGGCCCAGTGCTCAGGGCACACTCCTGGCTCTGTGCGCAGGGCTGTTTCCCTGGCTCTGTGCTCAGAGCTCACTCCTGGCGGGGACTTAGGAGCATCATATGCAGAACCAGGGACTGAATCTTGGCCAGCTGCATGCAAGGCAAACACTTACAGTACTATCTCTCTGGCCCCTATTACACTATTTTGAAGTTCAATGATCTCATCTTTTTTTTATATCAAATTATTTTTCTTTCATTTTTGTAGGCTGGGAGGGAAATAGAGAAATCAATTTTACCCTATCATTTCCTCTGACCAATGTCTTACTGTCTTAAAATTTAATAATCAGAGCAGGGCAGAGGCTGAACTAGGGCTCAAAACATAGGCTTAGTCACACAATTTTGTTTGTTGTTTTATTTGGGGGCCACATCCAGCAATGCTCAGGGGTTATTACTGGCTCTGCACTCACCAATTATTCCTGGCAGTCCTCAGGGGACCATATTGGATGTCAGGGATCAAACCCAGTTTGGCTGCATGAGGGAAGGAAGCACCCTAACCACTGTACTACTGCTCTGGCCCACCAGACCAAAATTTAACAAGTCAAAGAAATTTTTCATTTAAGATACTATACTTTTTAATTTCTTGATTTTCTTTATTTAATTTGCTTTTTGGGGTCACACCCAGCAATGCTCAGGGTTACTCCTGGCTCTACACTCAGGAATTACTCTTGGCACTGCGTGGGGGCCCATAGGGGATGCCGAGGATCGAACCCAGGTCGGCTGGGTGCGAGGCAAACACCCTACCCACTGGACTATCACTCTGGCCCCAATTTCTTGACTTTCTAGGTTTTTTTTTTTCCATAGCTTCCATTTCTCTAATATTTTCTAACTTCGCCACCCTCGAGAACATCATGTGACAATTAGAATGGAAGGAATGGGAGTGAAGATAGATGGTCGGCAACTACACCACCTCCGCTTCGCTGATGACATCGTTCTAATAACACCAAACATTAGCCAAGCAGCACAAATGCTGGCTGACTTTGACCGAGAATGTGGAAACATAGGCCTACAGCTGAATCTAAAGAAAACTATGTTTATGAAAAATGAACTGGTTCCAGAGGCCCCATTCACGCTAAATGGAACAAACATCTCTGAATGCAGCAGTTATGTGTACCCTAGGTTGAGAAGTCAACATGATGATCGACCTAAAACCTGAGCTGTGCAGGAGGAAGACAGTGACATGGAATGCCTTCAAAAACATCGAAGAGGGTCGGAGCAATAGCCCAGCAGGTAGGGCGTTTGCCTTGCACGCCAACTGGCCTCTGCAGGCCTGGGTTCGATCCCGGCATCCCATATGGTCCCCGAGCACCGCCAGGACTAATTCCTGAGTGCAGAGCCAGGAGAAACCCCTGAGCATCGCCGGGTGTGACCCAAAAAGCAAAAATAAAAAATAAAAAAAAAAAACATCGAAGAAATAGCTAAAAAAGACAAAGAACCTCCGGCTCCGGGCACATCTCTTTGACTCCACCGTTCTCCCCTAACTAACATACGCCTCAGAGACCTGGGCCCTATGAAAGCAGGATGAGAATGCTATTCGGGTCTCCCAGAGAGGAATCAAAAGAGCTATGCTTGGAATATCATGCCTCACTCAAGTGAAAGAAGGAATCCCGGAGCTCCGACCTCCATCACTATTCCAGAATCAGGGACGCTGTCTCGTTTGCCAAGGCATTGAAAATCAGATGGGCTGGACATGTAATGCAATTTGGAGACAACCGCTGGACTAGAGCCATTACCGACTGGATCCCACGGGATGTCAAAAGATCACGTGGCCGCCCACCTACAAGATGATCAGACTTCCTTGTCAAGACCCTGAAGGAACGGTTTGAGGCTCTTCGTATTCCTGAAGCAACCAGATGCCATTGGGCTACACTGGCATGTAATAGGTCAAATGGAAATGTTACTGGTGCCCACCCGAGCAAACTGATGAATAACAGGATGTCAAGTGATCAAGTGATCTATATATAATTACCATTTGGGGGCACACCCACAGTGATGCTGGGGATCAAATCTGGTACTCAGGGTAACTTCTGGTGGGGCTCAGGACTATGTGGTGCTAGGATCCAAACAAGGCACCCCACGGTCAGATCATGCACTTTAGCCCTCTGAATGCTCTTCTTTTATTTATTTATTTTTTTTTTTTTTTGCTTTTTGGGTCACACCCGGCAATGCTCAGGGGTCACTCCTGGCTCTGCACTCAGGAACCACCCCTGGCGGTGCTCGGGGGACCATATGGGACGCCGGGGATCGAACCCGGGCGGCACAGGCGCGGCTGCGTGCAAGGCAAAACGCCCTACCCGCTGGGCTATCGCTCGGCCCCACTTCTTTTATTTTTTTTATTTTTATTTTTTTATTATACCACAGCGAAACATACAGTTACAAAGGTGTTCATGATTGGTTCTTGGTAATACAGTGTTCCAGCACCCCTCCCTCCACCAGTGCCCCATCCCACCACCAGTAATCCCACATCCCCACCCGCCCCCCCCCAGGCTGCCTCAGTAGCAGGTACCACCTTTTCCTCTCTTTCTCTCTCTCTCTCTCTCTCTCTCTCTCTCTCTCTCTCTCTCTCTCTCTCTCTCTCTCTCTCTCTTGTCTCTGCATCTCTCTCCCCATTCTTTTACATACTGCAGCTAGCCCTGCAGACATTTAGGGTTTATCATGTAAGTCTCTTTGTGATTGAATGCTCTTCTTAGCTACATAGTTTTTGTTTTGTCTTTTTGGGCTACCTTGCAGTGCTCAGGACTTTGTCCTGGCTCTGCACTCAGGAGATCAGTCCTGGTGGTGCTCAGGGGACCATATGAGGTGCCAGGGATCAAACCTGGGTTGGACATGTGCAAGGCTAATGCCCTACTCACTGTATCTCTCTGGCCCCTGTATTACCAAAATTCTTTTTTTTCTTTGAGGGGAGAGAGCACACCCAGCGAAGCTCAGGGATTACTCCTGGCTTTTCACTCAGGAATTACTCCTAGCAGTGCTCAGGGGACCATCTGGGATGCCGGGGATCAAACCGGGTCAGACAAGCAGCAAAAATCCTACCCGCTGGACCAACACTCTGGCCCCCTGTATTGCAAAAATCTAATAGGGTCACACCCAGTGGTGATTGGGGCCCAGAATCATTACAAGCAATGTTCTGTCCAGGGGAGCAGAACCACTCAGTGGTTAGGGGAACCTAGGGGCACATATGGCAGTAGCAGGAAAAGCGGGGCAGGCCCCAGAGCAATAGCGCGCAGCGGGTAGGGTGTTTGCTTTGCACATGGCTGACCTGGGTTCGATCCCTGGCATCCCATAAGGTCCCCAAGCACTGCCAAGAGTAACTCCTGAGTGCAGAGCCAGAAATAACCCCTGAGCATTCTGGGTGTGATCCAGAAAAGAAAAAGAAAAGGGAAGGCTGGGGCTATTTACCAGAAATTAAACTGGGGCATTACACATGCTACGAACCTGTGCCATGTTCCTAGCGCCCCCCCTCCCTGGTTCATTTAAAGCATCTTGTCTGCTATTTCTAACCTCTGCATCATCTTGGAATCATTCCATTGACCTTTATTTTTGATGGGGGAGTCATGAGTAATTCCTGACTGCAGACCCAGTAGTAACCCCTGAGCATTGCTGGGTGTGACCCAAAAAACAATAAATAAATAAATAAATAAATAATTATAAATAGATGAATAAATAAATAAATAAAATAAGTCCACACCCAGCGGTGCTCAGGGGCTTAATCCTGGCTCTTTGCTCAGGAATCACTCCTCAAAGGGCTCTGGGGGAACTATAGGGGGTGTCAGGATCAAACCCAGGTTGGCCTCATGCAAGGAAAGTATCTTACACTTTAGCTCCAGCCCCTGCTAAGTAATAAGTCCCCCTTGTACATCTAGGAAACTAAAAAGTTTCTAGGTTCTGACACCCTTAAAAAGTGAATATTGGAGGCTGGAGCGATAGTCCAGCGGGTAGGGCGTTTGCCTTGCACGTGGCCGGCCAGTGCCCGCCTGGGTTCGATCCCTGGCATCCCATATGGTCCCCGAGCACCGCCAGGAGTAATTCCTGAGTGCAGAGCCAGGAGAAACCCTGGAGCATCGCCAGGTGTGACCCAAAACAAAAAAGAAATGGGGCCGGAGTGATAGCCCAGCGGGTAGGGCGTTTGCCTTGCCGCGGCCGGCCTGTGCCGGCCCGGGTTCGATCCCGGCGTCCCATATGGTCCCCGAGCACCGCCAGGAGTAATTCCTGAGTGCAGAGCCAGGAGTAACCCCTGAGCATTGCCAGGTGTGACCCAAAAAGCAAAAAATAAAAAAAAATAAATAAAAAAGAAAAAAAAAAACAGTGAATATTGTGGGGCGCGGGCGATAGCACAGCGGGGAGGGCATTTGCCTTGCGCAGCCGACTAGGATTCGATTCCCGGCATCCCATATGGTCCCCCGAGCACTGCCAGGAATGATTCCTGAGTGCAGAGCCAGGAGTAACCCCCTAAGCATCGCTGGGTGTGACCCAAAAAAGAAAAAAAAGTGACTATTGTTCTACAGGGCAATTACCTCGCCCAGGTTCAGACCCAAACACTGTTCCCAGCAGAGGGCAGCCACTAAACCTCAGCCCAATTCCTTCAACTTTCTAGCACCTGCCCCTTAAGCTCCAGGAGGTTCTGCCCCAGGAATGCCAAGGACTGAGACAGAATTGAAGATTCCGTGGCTCCCTCTTCTGTTTTCTTTCTTCCACCTGAAATTGTTCCCCTTAGCTCCCATATGCTCTCAAAGCCTCTCACTCCATCCTCCGACTTTTGGGACTGGAGGTGAGAACTGTTGCTTGAGTTCCAGGCACGACCAACCATGCAACAGGAGGACATCGTCTGCAACAAATTCCAGATGAGGGGCTGGGGCGACAGCACAGCGGGGAGGGGCGTTTGCCTTGCATGCAGCCAACCCAGGTTTGAGCCCTGGCATCCCATATGGTCCCCGATCACTGCCAGGAGTAAGTCCTGAGCAAAGAGCCAGGCATAACCCCTAAGCGTCACGGGTATGACCTAAAAAGCAAAAAAAAAAAAAAAAAAATCCAGATGAGACAGGTCCGAACACAGATTCCACTGTTTCTGGTCACTTCCCAGTGTCTGATTGTTATTCTTACACAGTGGTCAGCGTTCCTAGCTGCTGCATAAGAGGCTCATTCAATATAAGCGCTACTCTATTATTAGAGTGGAACACTTTCTCACTAAACCTCAATGGTATCATGTCTTCCAAAGGGGCAATCATGTTGTAAGTCACCAAAAATACAGAGGACCAGATACCTATAAACAGGCACACTCAGAAAGTGTGATAAAGGGGCTGGAGTGATAGCTCAGCGGGTAGGGCGTTTGCCTTGCATGTGGCTGGCCCATGCCGGCCCGGGTTCAATCCCCAGCATCCCATATGGTCCCCTGAGCACCGCCAAGAGTGATTCCTGAGTGCAGAGCCAGGAGAAACACCTGAGCATCGCCAGGTGTGACCCAAAAAGCAAAAAAAAAAAAAAAAAAAAGAAAAAGAAAGTGTGATAAGGTGGGGCCGGAGTGATAGCCCAGTGGGTAGGGCATTTGCCTTGCTGCCTGGGTAGGGCATTTGCCTTGCACGCGGCCGGCCTGTGACAGCCTGGGTTCAATCCCCGGCATCCCATATGGTCCCCGAACACCGCCGGGGTAATTCCTGAGTGCAGAGCCAGGAGTAGCCCCTGAGCATTGCCAATGTGACCCAAAAAAGCAAAAAAAAAAACGTGTGATAAGGTACTTTAGGCCTAATGATGAAGCACTTTTGTTTTGTTTTGTTTTTTTGCTTTTGGGGTCACACTCATCAGTGCTCAGGGGTTCTCCAGGCTCTGCACTCAGGAATCACTCCTGACTGTACTCAGGGGACCATTTGGGATGCCGGGGATCGAACCCGGTCAGTGGTGTGCAAGGCAAGCGCCCTCCCACTGTACTATTGCTCCGACCTCTACTGATGAAGCACTTATGGGAAAAAAAAGTTTAAACTATAAAAAAATACAATAAAAATTGTTTTAATATTATGAGACTAATATCGAAGGCCAGAAAAAACAGGGACCAGGAAGTCTTATCAATAGTTATAATCTAACACAAATGTGTGGGGGATAAAGGTAAGATAGTAAGGGGACCAGTGTGCCAATAATAGTTGGAAATGGTAAGGGCCAGACTAGAACTCAGCATTGAAACAGGTAAAGGGATATACATGACAATCCCTAAATGTATTGCAAGCCACATGCGCAAAAGAAGGGAGACAGGGAGGGAGGGAGAGAGAGATGGTGAGAGAGAGAGAGGAGGAGGGAGGGAGAGAGAGATGGTGAGAGAGAGGGAGAGAGGGAGGGAGGGAGAGAGAGGAGAGAGGAGAGAGAGAGAGAGAGAGAGAGAGAGAGAGAGGAAAAGTGCCTGCCATAGAGGCAGGCGGGGGTGGGATGGGAGACACTGATGTCAGGAAATGTGCACTGGTAGGGGGGTGGGTGCTGGAACACTATGACTGAAACTCAATCAAGAACAGCTGTGTAACTGTATCTCAAGGTAATATAATAAAACTTAAAACAGAATTATTTCATACATATTCATCTAAAATTTAGTTTTATTTTCTATTAGAAATACATGTTGGGCATTAAATACTGTAAACTTTTGCTTTGTTTTCTTTTGTTTTGGGACCATACCTGATGGGTGCTCAGGACTTACTTCTGGGTCAGCACTAAGAGATCGCTCCTGGCAGGGCTCAGGGTACCACATGTGATCCCA
The DNA here is from genome assembly GCA_021461705.1 of Cryptotis parvus. NCBI lineage: Eukaryota > Metazoa > Chordata > Mammalia > Eulipotyphla > Soricidae > Cryptotis > Cryptotis parvus. The sequence goes on from JAJIBD010004944.1 coordinate 22,886, forward strand.
GGGATGAAACCTACGTCTGCAAAGCGTGCAAGGCAAACTCCGTAACAGCTACTCTATTACTCCAACCTCAAAACTTAAATATTTAAAAAACTTTTTTTTTTTTTTTTTTGGTCACCCCTGGCAATGCTCAGGGTTATTCCTGGCTTTTCACTCAGGAATTACTCCTGGCAGTGTTTGGAGGACCAGACGGACGCAGGATCAAAGTCGGGTCAGGGGTGAGCAAGGCAAACATCCTACCCACTGTACTCCAGCCCCCAATATTTTAATATTTCTGAATGAGTTTCCAACAATCTATCAACACCTCTGTGTGGATGCTCCGTAATTTATTCTATAACAATCCCTGCTGAGGGTTGATGTGAGAGCTCAAAGGGCGGAGAACACACTCCCCAAGACTTGGCTTGATTCCCAGCACCACAGGGTCCCTCCGAACCACCGGGAGTAATCTACAAGCCCCTAAGTCCAGTTTTGACTGACCCAGGTTTGATCCCCAGCATCCCATAAAGGTTCCCTGAGCACTGCCAGGGGTAACTGCTGAGTGCTGGGCCCAGGAGCAATGAGCACCTCCAGGTGTGGCCAAAATAACAAAAAACTAAACAAACAAAAAAACCAGAGTGACCCCTGAGCACCCCAGGTGTAGCTCAAAAACAAACACCAAAAAAGCCCCTACTGATTTCTTTCACAATAACTTCATTAACTAGCCACATGGGGTGGAGGGGAGAGACAATAAATTGGGTAAGGTGCTCGCCTTGCACGCACTCCACTGGGTTCAATCCCTGGCACCCCATGTGCCTCAGAAGTGATCCCTGGACAAAAAGCCCTAAGCACCACTGAATGTGACCCCCAAACTTGCCTAATTCTTTTTTTTTTTTTTTTTTTGCTTTTTGGGTCACACCCGGCGATGCTCAGGGGTTACTCCTGGCTCTGCACTCAGGAATCACTCCTGGCGGTACTCGGGGGACCATATGGGATGCCGGGATTCGAACCCGGGCCGGCACAGGCCGACGCGTGCAAGGCAAACGCCCTATCCGCTGGGCTATTGCTCCGGCCCCTTGCCTAATTCTTTAGGTCAACTTCACAGCAGTGGAACTGCACGTTTCCATTCTATAGATACCTCCAGCTTTCCCTCCCACCCACGTGATACTGCGGATGGAGAACTGATTTCACCCACTGCACAGATCTCCCCGCAGCTGTGATACCAGTTCAGCACAGGACTCAAGGCTCCCGCTCATCCTGGCTCCCGTGCTGAGACAAGACTAGAGGAACGTTCTGAAAATACGAAGAGGTTTGCTTTCTTTCATCCTACAAGCAGTCCTGACAGATCACCTAACTGTCCTTAAGCTTGGAGTACTGCTAAAACCTAGCCTGTTTAGTGGAAGCCCGAATACTTATATTTGAGTAGGAAATGAATTCTTGTAACCAGTCTCATTGGCACAGTCCTGGATTCCTAAGCTGATTTGACTTCTGTTTGCTTGGTTTTTTGTTTTCTGGAGCGGACACCCCCCAGCAGTGCTCAGGGCTGACTCCTGGCTCTCTACGCAGAGATCACTCCTGGCAGGGCTCAGGGGATGTGGTGCCAGGGGATTGCACTGAGGTCAGCCTCTGCAGGGGAAGTGCCCTACTCGCTGGGCGCTCACTCCAGCTCCCTGGCTGTCTCTCAAAGATCACTACACTTGGAATATGGCTACATTTTCTTATCCAAGGTTATCCAACACCCCATCTACTTTCTTCCACACACAGCAAAACAACCCCAATTTGCCTAGGAATTAGGTTATACCAGGTTTAAGAGTGCCATCTGAAGGGGCCAGAGAGAAAGTAGTTAAGGTGCTAAACTTAGCACAAGATCGCTTCTCAGCCTTTTGGCTAAGCTCAAGTGTAAACTTTGCACAAGGCTGACCCTTTCTTTCTGTTTGTTGCTTCTGGTGGTGGTGATGGTGCAGAGAACCACACCTAGAGGTGCTGGTGATGCCTCGGATCCAACCCAGAGCCTCATACATCACATGCCGACCACTGAGTCACAGCGTCACACTAAAGGTTTGTTCGGAGCTGGGCAAGAGTCACAGATAGCTGTGCTCAGGGCTTACTCCTGATTCTGTGCTAAAGTGTCACTCCTGGCACTGATGATAGAACCTCAAGTGTCCAGAGATCCAGTCAGGGTCAGTCACATGCAGGGGCAGCACCCTACACCCAAACATCCTATGTCTGCAGAAAACCTGGCTCAGAGCAGCCAAGGAAACTCCCTCTAAGTGTGAGAGGAGGACTGAGGGGCAGCCAGGCCTGGAAGGGGGACTGGGAGGCCTCTGGCAGGAGAAACCAGCCAGTCCGCCTTCAGACCACTCCATGAAGACACTTTCTCAAACTAAGCACGCCTGAACTGCAGGCCCTTCTTTCACACTGGTTTATTTTGGTTTGTTTGTTTGGGGGTCACACCTGTCAATGCTCAGGGCTTTTCCTGCTCTTTGCTCAGAGGACGACTCCTGGTGGGGCTCAAGTGTTGCAGGACTCCTAAGGGCCGCTGCATCTGCTCTGGATTGCCTCCCGAAAATCACTCCGTAGATAAGGGGGTAGTCTAAATGTGGCAGTTTATCTGACCATGTATGCTGTACTAGCTGGTATAAATATTCTCCCATGCTATCACAATCATCGTGGGACTAGCTAGATCTTACCAGCATATTAGCCTGGCCACGTAAGTACACCTAAGTAATTAGACCAGAGAGAAATGCTGTTTGCTTCCAAACAAACAAGCATGGCTCCCTGATAAAATATAAAACGACAATGAAGTAGAGGAGACTTGTGAAGGCTTGGAGAAATATTTAACTGGCATTGGTGTTGATCTTTGGTACAGTGACATGCCATCTCAGAAACCCCCTTCTCTACATTTCAAAGGCATTCCCTGCGCAAAACATTAGCACAGTAAAGGCCCTAGGTGAGATGCAGGGGAGGGACTACCTAAGGGCATTGGACCCTCCCTGCTTTCCATAACAATGGGAGGAAGGTCTGAGTTGGGGGGGGGGGGTATAAACTAGCCAGTTCCCGCTCTCCCGGGCTTCTTCTTCCCGGTGGGATTTCGCCTTGTGAGCGTTTATTCCCCTTGGAAGTTTCACACGTGGTGGTCGCCATCTTGGCCTACACGTGGCTGGGGTTCTAGCCTGGAATCCTAAGCATCGGGTTTTTCCTTTTGCTGATTTGTATGCCTGAACCTGTGATAAGTAAAGTCTTTTTAAAACCTCATCGGATCCCTGAGTGTTCATCCATTCCTCGCCCGGCTTTGGAGGTAGAAGGGAACTTCGCTTCCCGGCACTGTCGGGGGACCCGGCGGAGCGCCCGACATTTGGCGTCCCTGGGTGGGCACGAACCACCAACACCTTCGGTTAACAGCCGAACACGCTAGCCGATTGCGCCACAGAGCCCTTTCTGACTAATGGAAATTTTTTTTAGGGCGCACTGTAGTGCGGTCAAGAGCATAGCCCAAATATTCATATGGAGGCTGCATCTGGATTTTTTTCAGAGCTACTTGTAAGCCAGCCTCTGGTAAAACTGTCATTACATCATTATATAAATTCTGGAGATCTCTGGAATTATCACAAGCTAGCAGGATATCATCCATGTAGTGGATGATGTATGCACCAGAAAATTTAGCACGAATGGGTGCAAAACCTCATCAACAAAGTGTTGACACATCGTAGGTGAATTAGTCATTCCTTGGGGCAATACTGTCCACTGAAACCTACGTAAAGGACCTTTATGATTAATGGAAGGGACTGAAAATGCAAATCTTTTCCAATCATCTGGGTGGATAGGTATGCTGTAAAAGCAGTCTTTTAAATCTATGATAATTAGCGGCCAATCCTTAGGAATAGCTGCTGGAGAGGGAGCCCAGGTTGTAGGGCTCCCATGGGGACCATAGTAGAATTTACATTCCTTAAGTCAATCAGCAAGCGCCATTTGCCTGATTTTTTCTGTATTACAAAAACAGGAGAATTCCATTCTGAAAACGTTTGCTCAATATGTCCTAATTTCAGCTGTTCTTCCACTAGATTTGTTAGCGCCTCTAACTTTTTGGTATTGAGGGGCCACTGTGGTGTCCATATAGGTTTGTCAGACTTCCACTGAATACGGATAGGTAGTGGGGCGCTAACCACAGCGGCCCCAATTAAAAGGGTTACTCCCGGTGTTAGGCTTATTATGGAGAGCTGGAATTGGTGCTCAACGGGAGTGGACGAGGTATGTGGATTACTGCCCCCCACTGCTCCAGCATGTCTCGACCCCATAAAGTTAAAGGCATAGGGGCTATATAAGGCTGGACCATGGCTCACATTCCCTTCAGGGCCAATACACGGCAGCCACCTGGCACTCTGTCGGAGAAGAGAGGAGGAGATATTGCCTACCCCGCTCAGGCTATGGGACACTTTCTTTAGGGCCCAGTTAGAGGGCCAATACTTGGTGGAGATTATGGATATGTCTGCCCCTGTATCCAACATGCCTTTGAATTTCCTTTTATAAATTTCGATGGGTATAACCGGCCGCTTGGCCTGAGAAATTCTGGCAGTGTACCCAACTAGATAGTTAGCAGGTGGCTGGTGGGCTTGGTTCTGTGTGGCTGCATAACCAACAATGAAGTTGGCAGAATGGTTGGTACTGTTTAAGCCACCAGCTGTAGGGTGTTCGGACTGACTACACGGATCCTCAAAAAATAATAATAGTTTAGCAAGTGGTTCCCCTTTTTTAAAAGTCCATTTAGTTGGCACAGATATTGACAGTATTATCTCTCCATGAGATTCAGGATCCAGAAGTCCGAAATGCACCATAATTCCCTTAAATTTCAGCCAATCGCTCCCTGAATTAAACCCATACTACCTGGGGAGCAGGTCCTTTTATCCCTGTTTTTAGCATGTAGGGGTCTTGACTTGGGTATATTGTGACAGTCTTAGGGCAGAGAATGTCGAGACTGCCACTGCCTGATGGGGGTAGGCCAGAGAGCATTTATTGACTGTAATTCTGTGGATTCTGATTCGGAGGATACTGGGCAGGTGGAATGAAGGAGAGTGCCCCTGGATTCAGCTGGGCCTGGGGCTGGCCCCCACCCAGTTTCCGCATTAGGGGAGGCATAGATGTTATTTGAGCCTGCGGAGCTTGTGGAACCTGGGAGGGGGTCCATGTAACATTTCCTATAAAGGGATTATTAGAATGTTGCCCTGTATTGATAGTTTTTAGAAGATGGGCAATCTCTACGGGTGTGTCCCTTCTTTCCCGCAGCTAAAGCAGGTTATCTGTCCAGATGAAGCCTGAGGCTGACTTCGCCTCCAAGACCGACAGTCTCTGGCCCAATGTTTTCCTTTTTCTGCACCTTGGGCATGGTCCAGGTGGGGCCCTCCGAGGGGTGGAGCTGCGATTATTAGAATAGTTTCTCCGATTATTGTTTATCCTTTGAAGTTTATTGTTTCTCCCCCTAGAGCTGTCTGACATTTCATCCCTCTCCTGATCCTCCTGCTGTATGGGATAAGCCTCTATATCATCCTGTGTTTTATGGGAGGTTAAACCGACATTTCTACAGGCCTTTAGATACCCCATGAGGTCATCCTTTTCCTTAATACCATATAATAATGCTCGACATTTTTGATTAGCATTCTCATATGCTAAGTTTCGTTTTAGGATTTCTTGAGTGGTTGGGTCTTGAACCTGTCTTTGGATTGTTTCACATAATCTCCCAACAAAATCAAAGTATGGTTCATCACGACCCTGGTAAATTTTCGTATAGCTACCTAGAAATTCTGGGTCGGAACCTACTCTTTCCCACGCTTTTAATGCTGTCTCCCGAACAAATTTTAAAATAGGTTCAGGTAACGTCGCTTGTTTTGCTTTCTTTTTCCATTCACCTTCACCTTTTTAGCATGGCAAAAGTTATAGTATGGCCTGATTCCTTTTCTCTTAAAGTGTCAATATTCCGGTTAACCCCATCTGCATACCACATATGCCATTGCATGTACTGTGATTTGTTTAGACAAGTATGGGCTACCGTTTCAAAGTCTCCCAATACCCACTGATCATTTTCGCTCCAATCAGCTAAATATTTTAAAGTATAAGGACTTGATATTCCAAACCTGTCGCAAGCCTTCCTAAACAGGGTTATTGCCTCAATTTTTTAAGTCTTCATGAATCGGTTTTACTTTATCTTTAGATTGGTCATGAGAAAGATTGCTGGGCTTTGCTCTTTGACTCGAGCTAATCTGTTTCCTCCCCTTCTTCCTCATCAGAGCTTGTAGTATCTGGCAGAGGAACATCTACCCCATTGAGGGTATTAACTCTGGAGAGATTTTCAGCTTGGGAATTTGCCTCCTCTGGGTTTTCCTGTTCCTCCTCTAAGTTATCAGCCACATTAGAATTCTTTTTTAGATTTTTTGCTGGGAATGTATACACCTTTTCAAGTCTACAGTTTTGGGGCGTGTTTGTGAAGCGGCTTTTAGTTGGTTCACGCCTCAGTATTGGGTATCCGCTAGGTCCTGATTGATAAGTTATGAAATCAGAAATCTCCCTGCGTAACACATCCATTTCTTGGTTTAAGTTTTCAAGTTTCCTATATATTTCTTCCTTTTGTTCTTTCAATCTTATGTGTAACTTCCAAACCTCCTCTTTCTGTCCATCTATTCTATCTCTCTGTCTGTCAATTTCTTCCTCTAAGATAGTGCTGATTTTATCGATATCCTTCTTCTGCTCTTCAAACTTTACTTCAAATTTTAAATCCTGTTTAGTAATTTTACTTTCCTGTTCTTCTAATTTT